>LVVM01005878.1:20703-36081 GCA_001882365.1 Rhizopogon vesiculosus | reverse complement strand
GATGTTGCTTTCAAAATCGCGCGATCGAAGCTTGAGGAGGAGCTGCGGTTTGTTAGCAAGAATGTACGCATTTGAATGCGGGCCTTTGGCGGTATGTTTACGAACTCAACTATCTGCAGATCGCAAACGTCTGCATTACCCTCAACGAGTTCCCGTACGTTCGGTACTATATGCCAACTCACCACCTTCCCCTCGGCCCCCTCAAACCCAATGATCAAACTCGTGCCCCTCCACCCCCTGAAGGAAGTGCTCGATGGCGAACCAATCTTGCTCGTGGAGATGCCGCACGCGCGTACGAGGCTGCTGACACGGAATTCGTTACGAAGTTACTCGCCTTTATGGTCCAACAGAATTTGGACGAGTATAAACGGAATAATGCGGAGTTCCCTGTGAGTTTAATTTCTAGTAGCGCAATGACTTCCGAACGGCTTCTTGATATAATGATACCAGAAACCTTCTGATCCTCCACGACCCCGTGGTACGCTTATTATCACGGACCGATGTATGGATACTGTGACACCTTTCATTCACGAGTTCACATATCAGGCTATGTGTAATGATCTGCTGCAGATAGAAGATGGCACTAAATACATGTTTGCTCCCGTATGCTGGTACTAACGCTCACTACTGACGGTGTCCATAGGTATAAGTTCCAGTCATCGCTTGGATCTTACGAGGACAAGATCGCCACCCTTTCTGACGCTGACTCCGTATGGACAGCTGTCCGCCATATGCACATGCGTGAAGCGATCGACAAACTCATGGCGGATTTCAACAAGTTCATGGAGGAGAATGCAGGGTTTAAAGGGGAGGGTGCGGCAAGTCTGAACGATATGAAGGATATGCTTGCGAGCCTGCCACAGTATCAAGAGCAGAGAGAGAAGGTAAGTGTGCGCGCGCTTACCTATTCTCATGTTGCTGATCCTGTCACAATATTCAAGTTCTCCTTGCATCTAAACATGGCGCAAGATTGCATGAACCTGTTTGAGAAGCAAAAGCTGCCGCTGGTAGGCAACGTTGAACAGGTATCTGTGACCCACTCCTGCAATGGATTATGCTAAGGCATGTTCAGTGTTGCGCCACTGGACTCACTGCAGAGGGGAAAACACCGAAGACACTTGTTGAAGAAATGGTGCCCTTGTTGGATAGCCAGGAGGTCATGTTCGTATTCAGATAATCACCCTGGATTACTGACCTGACAAGGTTGAATAGAAATGCCAACAAAGTACGCATGGTCGCGCTTTACATCCAATACCGTGATGGTGTACCAGACGAGGACCGCCGACGATTGTACCAACATGCACGGCTGAGTCTAGCTGATCAGGATGCCGTTAATTCGCTGGTACATTTCGGTGTTCGGATAAGCAGAGTACGCATGTGGCAACTGTAATTCGTCGTGTCACTCATGGGTAAACCTAGGGACCTTCAGACAAGGATACGAAGAAGAAGCTCAAGCAGAAGGCGTCCACTGAGGACGAGTATGAGCTCTCACGGTACCAACCTCTGCTTCGGACAGTGATAGAAGTACGGTTCCCCTTGCATCCTGTTGATCTGTGCTGAAGATTGCCCAGGAACACGTTGCCAACAAATTAGACCCCACGCTCTTTCCCTACGTCAAAGAATCTCCAACAGCTCTGTCGCCGGTTGCAAGCCTCAAACAGACAGCACCCCAAACCACTTCGCTACGCAGCGCGAAGCCTAGCTGGCACAAGGCTGTACGGCCAAATGCTCCTACAGAGCACAAGCAGCGTGTTATCGTGTTTATGGCTGGTGGGATGTCATACTCGGAGATTCGAGAAGTTTATTCGTTGTCGACGTCGCTAAACAAGGATATCTACATTGGTGCGTCTCCTGTTCCATTCAGGAATGATTAAGGATATTGAAGGCTTGGCAACTGTAGGCTCGACGCACAGTATCACGCCCCGTAACTTCATTGATGATCTGAGAGTGCTCGAACTTTCTGGGGTCGGCTCACGCGCTGTCCCAAATGGCGTCTCGCTGGCAGGAGCACATCCTTCTTACCAGGAGTACTATGATGAAAAATACTTCACACCGGACCCTCCAGCATCTCAACGCCCCACACTACCTGCCCCCAAGGAGTCAAAACACAACGCCAGCAAGCTAGTGAAGACACCGTCATCGATTTCGACGTCATCCGCGTCATTGACCATGCCAGGGGTGGAAAAGGAAGAGAAGAAGAAAAAGAAGGGGCTTTTCCGATTCTGATTACTATCATACCTTTTCTATCCATTTGTTTAGCTCTAACCACCCAGGGACAATATTCAGCTATCCGGAAATGTGTAGATTATTATAAGGTGTCGTTAATGACCTTTCGATTGTTTCGTTTTCTCAACTGCCGATAACCATTGAATGCGAGATAGTGAAATATAGTGCAGGCGGTATATTACATGCGAGTCTATGCAGAATACTCCAACTTGGCTGTAGAAATTGTTTAGGAAAATGCTCAAGCACAAAAAATCGGAACTCACTCTCGTGCTTCTTAGCATCGCTGACCTTTCGTGCAGCTTTAGTGAGATCTTCTTGGACGATGTATTCTCTTTCGTGGGAATGAGCGAAATAAGCGCTTGCCAGGCAAGCTAGAACTCACCGGTCATCCCTGATAGCGAACATGCCTGCCTCTGTCACCACATTCCGCAGGTCAGCTCCATTGAACGCATCCGTAAGCTGCAAGCAGAGTCAGACGGAGTACAAACGAGATCAACCATAACTCACCTTTACAATCGCTTCGTAGTCAATGTATCCGCTCTTATTCACGGGTTGCGCGTGGATCTTCAAGATCTCCAGTCGCGCCTGCTCGTTTGGTAGAGGGATCTCAATCTTCCGGTCTAGTCGACCGGGACGGAGAAGGGCAGGGTCAAGCGTGTCCGGTCGATTTGTTGCCATAATGAGTTTTGTCTTTCCCAGCGAGTCGAAGCCATCCATTTGGTTCAATAGCTTTGTGGAAAAGTGAGCCAGACCCCACTAAGAACGTAAACGCAAGCTAACCTCCATCAATGTTCTCTGAATTTCACGGTCTGCACTGGTACCCTCCGAGAACCGCCTGCCGCCGATGGCATCGATTTCGTCCATGAATATGACGCAGGGCTCGTGGTCCCTTGCATACCCGAACATTTCACGCACAACTCGAGCACTCTCACCGATGTATTTGTCGACGATAGCTGAGGACACTACTTTGAGGAAATTGGTTTGGAGGGTGGCTGCGACAGCACGGGCGAGGAGCGTTTTGCCCGTTCCTGGTGGACCGTACAGGAGGACGCCCTTTGGAGGCTTGATGCCGACCCGGAGGAACAGTTCTGGACTAAGTAGTGGTAGCTCGATCACCTGGGGAATATTAGGTACAGAGGAGTAGGAAGAAATGTAGCAGACATACCTCACGCAGCTCTCGTACTTGTTCACCCAAGCCACCGATACCAGCAAACGATGCTCCTCCAGGGTCTTCCAAGCTCATCTTGTAAACCATAGGATCGACTTCTCTTGGGAGTATACGCATAATTGTAAGGGTGGTCATGTCAAGAGATACTCGTGTCCCTGTCTTCAGCTTCTCTGCTGCCAGGGCGGGGCGGTAAGAGACAACATAGCGAGGTCCTGATGATGCCTTTACGATGACTGTCTACTGATTGAGCGTTCCAATAAAACAAGAAAGTCAATGGTACCGACATCGTTCGTCATCTAGTTGTTTCATGACCTCTCCAATGATCTGCCCCACGGACTGCACGGCCTTGATGTCGTCCTCGGTCTTTGCATAGTCAGCCTCTAGGTCTTTTAACGAAAACCGCACTGGATGGTGACAATGTCAGTACGCTTCGAATGCACGGGTTTCGAGAGACACTAACAGTTCTTGAGACTCTGGCTTATGTTCTCATGATTCTGCATTTTCTGGAGCAGAGTTTAAATCAGCAGTCGTGTTGAGCGGGCGGTTGACTTACATCCCGGTAGCTCTTTAGGGCATCCTGTCTTCGTTGATCCATTGTGGCAGATGGTGTTGAGTGCTTAACGAACGCGAAGGGACGCGTCAGTAGAATGTCCTATTTGGAACTTTACACGGTTATGAAGGATAAATGAAGTCAACGTTTCATCGGCCTGGTGGTCTAGTAGTATGATTCCTTGTTAGGGTTGACCCAATTTCGAGGAGGTCCCGGGTTCAATTCCCGGCCAGGCCCTCGTTTTTGCATCAATTATCCCTTCAAGTTGACTCAACCATTTTCTTTGTTTTTGTAGACGTGATGGTAGAAACTAGGTAACATTGCTTCTACTCCTTGGACCTCATGCACTCGGAGCCTTGTTACAACCTAGCAGTGTCGCTCCTCCCTTCGCAGTGGGTCTGCCTGCGCAGTGCGCATGACTTCCCACAAGATCGATAACGCTCTCTATATTCAAATGCTCATACAAAGATAGGATGGCACGCTTGTACAAGTCTCTGAGGGTGACACCAGCAGCAATAAGCATGATGGGGTTTAAATATGCGTTGACGTTGACTGCAGTCGCCCGGCGATTATTGTTCTCACATCACATATGATCTTGCAAGTAAGATGAAACAGACTTTTAAACTCAAAGGCCCAAGCACCTATAACATGTTGCCAGTAGCTTGAAGCCTGAAGAAGTATGCTTATCGGACCCAACCGCCTATAACATGTTGCCACTCGAGAAGGACGCCTTGAAATCAGAAGCATAACCAGCATTTCAGCTGAACTCACTTCCGAACACACCCGGAGTCCCTTCAGATACGGCTCTTCCCTGCTCTTGCTGCATCTACTTGTGGGTTGCCAGCGCACGCCACGTGGTGTGCCACAAATCAACGTTCGCAGTCCATGCCAGATTGCAAGGCCACGGTCATAGCATATAAACACCAATATCAGATTGCTCGCATGAGGTAGAACGAATGAGTACCACTGGCATGATCGGCAACCGCAAATGTTCGAACTCCATACTTCTCCTGCCGCACACTCCGAGATCGTCTCAGATCGAGTGAAAAATCTCAAAACACGAATGCAGGCAGATTGGTTATGAGTCTAACCTGCAATATAAAATAGTGACTCAACTGGTAGCCTGAGTCGCATGTCGGAACAGTAAGTCGTGTCGCCCCTTTCGCAATAGTGCTGCGGCTGATGGCGCAATGTTGCACGTAGTTCGTTGGTTAATCGAGCCGTATGTTCTTCTGGACAAATTTTACTGGCTTGCGAAAAGGCTGTTGGACTGTGGGACGCTCAATATGATATGATTTGAATGCATGACATGTGGGTGAATGAGTTGCACGCCACATGATAAGGTATACTCGACGTTGGTGCATCATGATGACTGCATGGATGTCAGCTCCAACAAGAAGCCCTAGTTAGCTCGTCGTGCTTGAGAAGCACGGCCTTGAATCCATTAACCTATCAGAGAAAATATTCTTCGTTGTGCAATTTTCTACTTCTCACCAGTGAGATGGGTAAATCTCAGCGAAGCCTGAGTCAGATAGTTCCCCGGTCGTCGAAAATACGCAGTTGAATGTCTGATAACTCGAAGGCAATGATGAATAACACGTCAAGTCCCGAACGAAGCCTCCAGCGCGTAGCCTTGTATGCCATAAGATTAAACAGGCGATGAGGACTCGGAGGTTCGCGATTATTCACTAGCAAGTCAGGTGACCAACTCCGTGATTATCCAAAGGGGCTGGCAGGAGGTTACAAGCTTGAGCTGAGCCTGCTGCATTATTTACAACTGCTAGTGCACTCCCTTCTACTCTACTTAACACTTCCTCATCTCATTAATTTCTGCCGGCTTGCGTGTCGCATCGGACATTCGTTTCCCTTTTCTTAATGCACCCCAGGCTTCCACCTGACATTATTGATGTCGATGCTCTCTCGTCAGACGAGGAAGATGACGACGTGGTGCTGTGCACCGGATTTAGGGTAAACCGACAACAGGCGCGTTTTGCTGGAGCGTTTGTTTCGCCAGCCACTCGACCGCCTGCGAGTATTACGCGCCGGACGACTACTCTTATGAACCACCAGCCAGTTGCGTCCTCGTCCCGCTTGCCTATGCCTCCACCGCCGAATTCGCAAACCACGAAATAGTAAGTTTGCTTTCATACGCAGACCGGCTTTAAGAAGGCTTCATCGATCTTCTCTTTCCCCCGTGGCATCGTGCAGCAACCCTACGTACGCTTACACTCGCTCGGGGCTCTCAGAAGTGGTCGAAAAGGTAATGTCTTGCCGTCCCGAGACAGGTAGTTGAGGACTCATGGAGGATTACCTTCACCCCTAGGAAAGGAGGAAAAAGAGGTTCGCAATGGACCTTGGAGAATGTCCTTCTAAAAAACCCGCAACAACCTCCACCATCGCAATGGCAAATGCTCCTAGTCGGCAAAAGGAAAAACGCAAGCAAGTCATAGATTTGTGCAGCAGTGACGACGACAACCAGGCAAAGGTGAGCGTTACTGCTGAACCATGTACTGTTTATGCACTCGCCTTTTTAGAAACCTAGGCTCATATCTGAGGATAACAACCTGGAAGTCGACCGCAAGCCTGACATCTACGCGAACGATGAGAATGCTTTCCAAATGGATGTCAATGACGACGTACGCAACAACCATGGTACGAACAATTCCTTCCCTATCACAAATACAGTATCGCCCCAACTATCATCCAAAGAACCTGAATATGACTCCGAAGAGGAGTATGTCAATTACATGGCTTCCCTCAACATCTCGGATGAGTCCTATGTAAGGGTATCTTCAGTTGATACTAGTCGTTTACTTAAATATCCTTCGTTCCCAGTGGAAACCAATGCCGGTCAACAACAAGGCTGAAGACCTTTCCCGAAATGTAGACATAAAAGTCGAGGTATCACGCCCGCGAGGACTGTGTCCTCTGCGTCCAAAATACTTCGCCGTGCACTATCCAGTTACTCCTATAGATCCATATTTTAAGGACTCGGACAAATTCATCTGGGGCCAAGTGCGTCGTGGTCTATTACTGTTCCGTTTCCGGGGTAACACAATTTAACTCAGCTGAATTCAATTCGAGGTCTCCGACCGAGACAGAAACCACCCCATCGGCTTCGAATCGCGAGCTACGCACCGTCAATAGGAAGCGCGCGTTCCCTCAAATTATTTCAAGACCTTGGGTACGACAAGTTGGGTGTTGTTGAATCCCATCAGGCGGCGTCCGGTTGTGAGTGATGTCTCGCAATACTTCGAACTCTCTTCCTGATGAGTTTTTCAGGTGTAAATAAGATTGTTCAAGTCCAAGGAGCTATTGTAGCGTGTGCGGCAGCATCTGCTGGACATCCTGACCATTCGCAAGAAGAACGAGAAGGTGTGCATTTTACGATTTTCATATTTTCGGAGACGCTTATTCCCGCAGCACCACTCCCACCAGATAATAATGCTGGGACATTGGTAGTGCTTCATCAAGACCGGTGTAAGTCTGATAGTTTACAGGAGGGCATTGCTTTAATTACACTTGCAGGTCACATTATCGATGCTCATTGCATCGATCGTAGAGGTGGTTCTCTCTCCCAGGAGTCACACTTTGACTGAACGGCATTACAGCTTCTTCGAAGAAATATTACACGGTAAATGATATTTCATTCAATCCATTAAAGTACGATCTGGCCCTGATTTTACTGCACTCGATGAGCTAACGGTCATTGTAGTCCCGACCAGTTTGTCTCTACCGGAAATGATTTCAAAGTGCAAATTTGGCAGCTACCGAAGGTTGATGGAATGGAAATGAGCGACTTCATCATTGACGGCCCTTGGATGCTGAATTCTCGTTAGTTCACACCTTTATATATATATATCATTGTACTAAACATGTTCCCATCCACCAGTTACACTTGGCGATGCTGCCCAGGACTTGGTGTATTCACCCGACGGTACAAATCTTGCTGTGTCTTGTCGAGATGGGTTCGTGCCTCATCCAAATATGAATGGAATTGGAATTGACATATTCACCCAGCACTATTTCCATTTTTAAGACCATGGACTTATTTACTTCGTCACCATGGGGTAGAACTATGCCTCCACCTGATCCAAAGGCAAGGCTTCATGCATCTCCCCTTAATGCTGGTTATGGAGCGGGTACTGTACTGTGGGGCTGCGGTCCTACAGAGCGCCATATATACACATCTTCAGAACCTCACGACTCCGACGGTGAGGGCAAGGACAAAGGTTTCCACTGTGCACATGACGCATCACGAGGTACACAGTTGTTTCGTTTTGATGCTCACGAATCAGGTGATGCAGCTGCAATAAGTCCAGACGGTAAGTGAGTCTATTCACCTATGGCTTAATATGTATAATCCTGTGCAGGACAAAGTTATGCATTAATCACATGCGGCGAGAACAACCGGCATCCGCTGAGGCTGTATGACGTTGCTCGCAAGTTGAGACATTCAGTCGCTCAAGTGACACTCAAACCATCCGTCTTACAGTCTGCGTCATTCGAAGTCACGAAAGCGACCTTTTCTTCCGAAGGACGACTGCTTGCCGTAGCACGGTCCGACAATGTACTGCACATGTACGACATCCGCGCTCTAGAAAAAGGTCCGCTTGTCGAGTTCAAACATGGCGAGTTAGAAGCAGGTCCAACCGGATATGGTGTTGTTCAGGCATCCTGGGTCGAGGGGCGGGATCGGCGACGAGTTGGCATTGTCAGCGGAGGCAACGACGGCTGCGTGCGCCTATGGGATCCGTCAATCGCATTGTCGGACGAGTCCCAAGGCAAAGTGCTGGCGCGCACGGATTTTGACGTCGGATATTTCGCCATGGGTGACATGTGGGCAGGAGAGAAGCCACTTGTTCTGTAAGCCATATCATACTGTGCCGTTTGTGCAAGCACTGATGCCAACAATAGGGGCCATTGTGGCGGAGGGCTTTACGTTTATGACCTCTTGGATGGTGACAGTATACCTATTGCGTCGAACAAGGACCGAGAATGATGAAGAATCCGCCTTCAGCAGCAAAGTGCATTGGTCTGCGTTATCTCATACATTATTGGATCCACGGTATGCGGGCTGGACAGGAGACTGTGTAGATAGTGGTTCCTGTAACATTATATAGTCATAGTCGACAAGATATGTCCAAGTTCAACGAGCCGATATACCTTACTGTATTTCAGTTTATCGGTCTACATTCTATGTGTTGACGGGTCCGCGTCATCTTGTATGAAGTCTAGTCCAGCCACGATTGCGTTCTTGACCGCATGGACCTGACTCGGAGACACGTCACGACATCACTAGTACTCACATGCATGCTGAGGATTCTGAATGACTGCATCATCTGCTCCACTGAGTATGGATGCTGGCACAATCTTCGCTGTCCAGGCTGCCCAGCAGCTTGTTCCCAAGAATGGTCTCGAGAGTACGGCAAAGCTTGTCGGGGAGATGAGTGTCACGGATGGCGTGAGTGGTCTTCCGAGCAATAGGTTCGGATGTGGCTGCAGGCTCAGTAGGAGGAAATGGAAACTTGGTGTTTGCCTTTAGAAGATCGTGAAACGTGAGTCAATCGAGGCAACTTGAACAAGCGCCCTCGGATTCCCGGCGAAAACATTATGATCATAACATCGATGAGGTTGAGCGGTACCGTACTACATAAGTACTTGGTCGATATTCGCAAACGCCTTTCTGTACTTGTATATTATCACCGCCCACATAACACATGCGCTTGTCCGTATGAATTCAAGTCCATCTATGAGTCCGTATGAAGTCAAAGTCCATCTCAGAATGAGTCCGTATGCAAGTCAAGTGACAAGTCCATCTATGTGTGCGTTCCTGGCCGCATGGACCTGATCAACCCCTCAATTTCAGCTATCTTCTGCTCCGTATTCAGCTAGACAAGAGGCAACGCGTCAATGCACGACATCGCAGCTAAGAGTAGCGCTACTCACGCATAAGAATCTGAGCAGTCTGCGATACTGCGGATTGCGAATGGCTGGATCGTCTGCCACTTGTGGCTGAACCGAACATGAATCTTGGGGAGCTGGACTATGCAAGGGTTGAGTTGGTGACAAAGGGGCGGGTATTGTGATCCGGGAAGGGCTGTGAGAGTATATGCGATTGCGGTCTATAGTGGGGACGGTGTGAGGCATCGAAGATGAAGTGCGAGGGTTGTGGTGGTGCGTAGGGACGGAAATACAGCGAGGGATGCCTCTGCGTGCGGCGCTTCTCATTGGAGATGGTGAAGTGAGAGGTGTCTGCGTCGCAGAGGATGAGTACGAGTAAAAGTCGTGATTACTCTCCATCGAGAAACGTTTCGCGGAGTGCTGGGGTGTGGAAACAGGATGGGGAACATTGGCAGGAACTTCATTTGAGGAATTGAGATCTGTTGATGGGAAATCCACACCGAAGCTTGACGACGCGACATGGGGCACGATAGGCCGAGCCGATGGTCGTTGCTTACGGCGCAGATTCCTTCGTCGCTTCAAGGCGTGTGATGGGTGCCAAATGACACCATGTTCTGCATGGCCTTCGGCGTGAACATAGATGTCATTTTCTGGACCCTGGTGGCCGTCATCACCTATCTGAACTAAGTTCGGCACCTTGGACATAACATGTCCTAGGC
The DNA here is from genome assembly GCA_001882365.1 of Rhizopogon vesiculosus. NCBI lineage: Eukaryota > Fungi > Basidiomycota > Agaricomycetes > Boletales > Rhizopogonaceae > Rhizopogon > Rhizopogon vesiculosus. The sequence continues at coordinate 25,514 of LVVM01005878.1, read as the reverse complement.
GCGACTGAGCTCCATTCTCTCCATGATGCCAGCCCGAGCCTCCCAGTGGCTGCCATGCCCAATCGTCGTGGCAATCCCAGTGCATTTGGGCATTCGACAAACTTTGCCACGTGTTGCATCCTTCACTGACACGGTGCGCATTTACCGTATCCATGAAGCTAGTGAAGGATATATCTTGCTCATCAGCGACGGTGCGGCTCCAGTAGCTGCAGAAGTAGTCTGACTGTGAGCCCGCGCGACCCAAGAAGGAAAGGTCGAGCCAATCCTGTTGTTGGGAGGAGGATTCCTCGCGCGAGCAGGAAGAGGGTTGAGTCAAAGAGATGGAAGAAGGACGCGAGGATGTAGGATTATTAGAAAGGTCGTTCTTGATGTATGAGAGGTTGTTTACGGATGGTACAGTGGTATTAGAGGTGCGAGGGGTGGATGGAGTTGGGAAGTTAACGGTGCAAGTCTGTTTCGTCGTTAAGGACATATTGAAAGAGGTCTTTGTTCGGGATGGTGTATGATACTTTGATGAAGACGACCTGGCAGAGGCCTCATTTTATACTGCAGTGGTCAAACCGTTTTGGATGCTGGATCTGGGAGAGATCGGAAGGCATTGAACAAGGGAATGGACTGAAATTTGAATAGAGCGGATGATGGCATAAGCGGATGTTCCACTAGTAATTGAGTTGCCTCGGGGCCCCTAAAGTTAGCCCATGATGCATGATGGTCAGTGCGTACTACGGTACTTGCATACTAGGTAACTCTGAGTCAGTGCGTTGTACCAGTGCTCGATTGCCCCAAGAAAACACTTGCCCGAGCAAGTGTTTTCTTGTCAGTCACTGACGTTCAGCTTCACCGTTGTCAGTCGATCGACTTCGATCGAGCACTCTGGAAAACGGTGATCGTGATTTGCGTCGGAGTTCGAATCATGGCGGGATTACGGTCGCGGATAACCGCTGAGCGGCGCTGAGTTGCTGTTTGATAGTCCGAATCTCTGCAACGTCCTCGATAACACGAGTGACGACAGGTATGAAGTACATAGCACATGGTATACTCGGAAAAATAAGACAATCCAATACTACTAGGTACTTATCGACAAAGTAGACTACTCGATGACTTTGATATCCTAGTATACTGGAACCTTGTTGTGTTCCCCTCGATCAATTACAATACTTTCCCCGCCTTTTCTACTCTTCACCGGATCCTCGATCGATACTTTCCCCGTCTTTTCTCCTCGGAATCCCCAATGGTTCAACCTCCGCGAAGGTTGAAACGTCGAGGGTTGGTGTATCGATGAAACACGCTAAAGTCCGCGGTCTCCTTCACAGAGATGACCATGTCTTGAAATGGTGATATTATTATTGGAGTCATTAGAGCCATTATAGAAGCATACCTTTCAAAACTGTGCGCACCATCCCAGTAGTTTACGATGTCGTATGAAGTCGCCAGAGCTCTAGGGGAACAATTAACGGTCATGCCAGTGGGATACAATGTACTAGTACAAACATATTTTTCGGTCAGCTTCTTCCGGTTGAGCAGGAAGGTCGCGTCTTGGCCGTACACAGCGCGCTCACGGTCTTTCTGCTCCCGCGGCAGCTTACCAGCTCAAGTGACAATAAATGCGCCTAAGAAGGATCAGGCGCTCCACTGTCTAGACTTGTGTTGTTCCCACAGACAAGGTCATCGGTCGACAATAGTACCGAAAAGGAGGGCCTGTCATTGTTTTGCGGTGGAACTGAGATTCTCCACCGTGATCTGCCTCGACTCTGGAAGGGATGTAGGTGCAGGCGTAGTTATCTTGAAAACACGTAAGCAAATACGCTCGTTGTTAAACTGCAGTTTGCAGAACCAAGTGTCAAGGACGACGATACGAATGACCAATTATGAATGAACGACTGACTCCTTCGATTGGTCTGCCTAGGGGACGCTAGACCGGTGTTTCGTTCCTGTTCAAGTTTGCCTGTTCGTTGCTGCAGTCCAACTTCTAGTCAATAACGTGATTAGCCGCCTTGGGCTGACGGGCTGAACATGCTACAGTGATAGTACAATCATCTGAATTGTTATCGCGTCGAGCACAGATAAGTGTTAGCAGTCGTCATCATAGCTCACTCTTTCCTCCCTTGCTCTTCTGTTCACTCACGAGAGCAGGAATATAAGCAAGACCCGAGTACAAATTCGTGGCAGATGGACGACATGATTAAAAGTGAAGAAAACAGTAACGGCGGTATGAAGCAATATAGTAATCACGTGCATAAAACAGGGAACAACACGTTATGTATCAATTTTTTGGCAGGGAAGTGAAAAATGCTTCTTCCTTCTTCGATAAAGGTCTGGCTACGGGAGGCTACCAGCATACGCCACGGTAGTAGCGGGAACCCTGTGGACGAGGAGTCGAACTTGTCACTCTCCCAAACCGTCTTTACTTACTGCTTTGGAGGAGTCATCCTCGCCACACTTTCGCCGGCTGCATAAGTTAATGTCCTCCTGGGCAGGAATATGGATCCGACTATTGGCAAGGACGCTCAGGTAAATAATCTGTGTTATTGCGAAGAATACACGCTTTCACCGACTCTAACCTCGAAAATAGGATACAAACATATCTCTAACTTACACGCCTCCAAGGGACCTCCACCGAGCTCCGTCTTATCCACCTTTCGAAGCATCGACCTATTCGAATCGCCACAACCCGACTAGAGTCGCGGCGATTCAAATAGGTCAACGCTTCGAAGGTGGATAGCTGTCCCTTGTTGCACCCTTACACCGACTCAAGGATAAGAATTTATCATCGACTCAACATCCCACACCGATCTGGCCTGCCGAGCCGCTATGCCGAAGTCCGTAACCTCGATGTTCTTGCTTTGGTCCATGACAAGAACGGGTTACTTCAGACTGCATGTGGAAGCTCCCATCATGCGACGGGAATACACATAAGACTACACAGCAATACGTCTGTCACAGACGTGCTGCTGACATGTAGTCTTGTGACATTTTCCTGGCTCGTCAGACGCCTTCCGTTCGACGACGATATGTATCCCCAAGTATATCATCCCAAGATGCTGCAGAAGGATGCTGTGAAGCGCATCACGATCCCTGAAATTCTAACACCACCTTGCCTTTCTCAAAAGCCGAAGTCAGTAGATGTAGACTCTCCAAAGCTAGCCTCAAGAGCCCCTGAGCCAAGTGGGCACAACAAGGTGCCTATTGGTTGCTTACGGATTATCGGCATAAACACATGGGAAATTACGATGATGAAGAGGACTTTGCTCACAGGAAGAAACGCATCGACCGCAAATGAACGTCAGTGCATACTGGCAAGGACCCTATCTAGCGCGCACGTTTTCATTTCTTCCTCTTCGCAACGCGCCTGCGCCTGTAGGGCAGCTGGTCGCACAGTCCACAGGGACGATAACAACTACGTGCAGCTGTCGTACAAGTCTTCATTCACCTACATCGTCACGTTCATGGACTGATCTCTATTCCTTCCTTGTCATTGTCATACCTCACCTCTTTAACATCGCTCTTAACACACATGCTGGATTCTTCAACTCTGCCTGTGATTTAAGTTCCAGAACCGGATGATAAGACCCAGCATTTCACCTCAATGCACCAGAGCTCCTGCAGAATACATGTCACCGCTCAATCGTCAGAATCGCCTCCCATCCAAGCACACGGCGGGCGGCCAAGCGCTACGCAGCTTCGCATCGTTCATCTCTACACAGGCTTACCCACTTGTTCGCTATCAACCCAGTTGACATCGAATCCCTCATTCCTGCCCCGACGCCTCCCCTCGACAATCAATCCTTTCCGCTCCCATATTGCTGCAACCCGGGAAATTGCCATAGCTGAAGATGAACAAATCACGGACAACATCCAAGTGTACTGCGCCGCCTCAGGTCACGATGGAAACATCGGGTCTGCAGCAGTACTATTCAGAGCGGGTGCACCCCCGCATACCCTGCGCTATTACCTTGGGACTGAAAAAGAACACACGGTCTTCGAAGCCGAAGAGGTAGGTCTCACTCTAGCTGCGAAACTAATTGTGTCAGAAAACAACCTTACATTCCCACTATCTATCTCGATTGACAATCAGGCTGCTATCCAATCCGGTGAGGGATTCGACTCGAGGCCGGGCCCATACTTACCAGATCGCTTCAGAAGAATGATGCAAAAACTTGCTAAAGATCATCCGGATTTCGACGTCACCGTCCGCTGGATCCCAGGACATGAAGGTGTCCACGGCAACGAGGAGGCCAATAAGGCAGCCAAACTCGCTGCAATCGGAAAACAGCACAACAGCCCTACAACTCGCCTCCCCCAATACCTCCGACTAGACTCCTTACCGCTCAGTATTTCTGCCCTTAAGAAAGCACACCGCAACACACTCCCGCTGGACCCGCATGTGGAGCAAATCACCCGCACGCAACAAATTGACCCCAACACCATCAATAGATCGTTCCTTAAGTTCACGGCTACATTCCCTAAGCGCCTCACTAGTCTACTCATGAATCTACGCTCACGTCACATCCCGCTTAACAGACATCTTCATCGCATAGGCAAATCAGACTCTCCAAATTGTGCACACTGCCCATAAGATGAAGAAACTATTCACCACTTCCTCTTCGACTGCTTCTACGTTCGCCACGAGAGACACGCTCTCACAACTGCCCTGGGCTGCAAGGCATCCTCCCTCCTCTTCCTTCTCATCGATATAGATGCCGTTCATCACCTCGTACAATTCATCAACGCAACAAAACATTTCAAGACCACACTCGGTGAAGTAAAAATGCCTGTACTACGACCAATCTGACGTCTTGTTCTCTCCACAG
>LVVM01005870.1:0-12807 GCA_001882365.1 Rhizopogon vesiculosus | reverse complement strand
TTGCAGTTATTATAGGGATTTTAATGAATATAATTCTTTATATATCTGTACCATTTCATCATTGGATGTCTGATGACGATGGTAGGGGAGAGATCCCGGATAGTGGGGAGAAGAATCGAGACCTAGAAAGGTCCAGGTGTGTAAACAGTTATTCTTCACAGGGGCGGGCACCACTAGCAGAAGTGGTTCTCGTCTCGGACCATGTAACTTTTCTAAAGTCACATTTTCTGAGGCGAGGAACGACTTCTACTTAGCCCACTTTTTTTTCCTCCCTGCGTGCCGTTTACTGGAGACGATCCTAATGTAGATTGTGTTAACATGTATCACCGCGCGTCATAATACATAAACGTTCGCTTGTATCTTCCCGAGAGACCCGTTGAGACCCAGTGAAAACTTATGTGTGTTGGGGCGTCCAGTGTCTGTCCACATGATGTGAAAGCTTAAATACAGTGGCGAAACGGCTGGATGGACTTTGTTGGGGCGCGGAGTATACTGATGGCATAGTCTAAGTATATGACTGATATATAGTGTGAAGTATGTTACAGAAATGTGTGTAGTATTAATGAACCCATCCTTCCAACTTGAAAAGCAACATACATGGCTATAGCCTGAAGTAGATTGTCATTGTGGAATGAAAAGGGGCGGAAGCACGATTCTGAGCCTAACAGTTCCGACACAAGGGCAGGCTTGAGACTCACCGAAAAAGGAAACTAGCGCCGTTCGTCATTGATCCACTCGACCATCGAGTGGACCAAGGACTTGCGCCAAAGTCGGTTGATGAGGAGATTTGTAGTAGTTATTAAAGATGTTGAGTTCTGGGATGTAGACCTGATGCTCCTGTAAATATTTGCACTATGGAATTTCGCCGGGGTGGCACGATTCTGACCAGACAGCATAGCATCCAAGTTGATCCAACATTGACAAAGAACCTTAAATTATCGTCAACAGCCCAGTCGCTCTTTGCAAGCTCATACCAATTCTTGGTCAATTCTCTCAACACCGTGACCATCCAGTCGCTGCGTTCTAAACTCAAGCCCTTTCTGGTCTCCCGTTGGCAGGTGACCCTACTGATAGACGGGTGACAATTATGTGTTAGCCATCCCTGTCCAAGCGACATAAAGTGTTCCACAGGGAGGAACCTCGTCTGAGTACCGAGTTACAATGATGAATGCCGCGAAGGCTACCGGTACGGCGCGCTCAATTGACCGGATCGGATCTATGGTTTGAATTTGTTTATCAGATCATGTGTTTAGTGTGGGGTTGCTGAGAAGATGGGCTATTATGAGATAGTAACACCAACCGTGCGTGATGTTGCTAACCAGTTTCCTTGCTATCATTCCAGACTCTCAGTGTGTCGATTTCTCAGATTCCGGAAGACGGGGCGACCACTTACTCAATCTGGAGCGGCAAGTTCTCAACATCATATCTGGTCCATCATATTCACAGGGGTCAGACTAATACTAATGGGCGAGATTGACAACATCTCGACCAAGAGGAAATGCTCGCACCCATGAGAGAGTACCAGTATCGAAGGCCACCTGCTCCCGTATTGTGTTGCATTCACAGTTATTTCTAGGATTCATCCTCACTTCGCAAACCCCCACTCTCCTTCCTGGCCGTTGCGCGTTAGAAATTTCTCCAACATATCATGGCCTCCAGTTGTCGTGTTCTTTACATCGCGGAGATTTTCTCAGAAATCTCCTATCAGCTGGAGGATGATAGGAAGTCTCTGTCGCGTCTTGCACGTTCTTGCAAGGCATTCTCAGATCCAGCTTTAGATGTCCTTTGGAGGCGCATGAGCCTTTTCTCTCCCTTCATTCCTCTATTACCCCCAAAGGTCTTCACACTTTGGGTATGCCCAACTCTTGAGCAAGTCCAGCCTGTATAATTTTGACGTGTTCTACAGGTCGAATGCCAGTTTAGTGCAGAGAGCATCGCTGGCTTTCAATGCCCGCCTATGCATGAGTGGAAGGCTTTTGACGCCTATGCTAGGCGTGTGCGCGTTTTATATAGCGGCGCGTCGCACTTCCTCGCAGGTGTGGCCACTATGCGAGCAGACTTCAACGTATTCCCCTTCCTACAATCCATGTCGATGCAGCTTCAGGAAACCATAAAACCTGGGATCCGGTTGTTTCCTGAAACACTGCAGACACTAGAAATTTCGGGCCCCGCTTACGTCAACTGTAAAGATTCATGTATCCAGGCAGCACTCGCACTCGCAGCTCGTGACGCACCATTTCTGAAGCATCTGCACGTCGAGGACTATAGCTATAACAGCGACCGCTTGGACACGCAACCCCTGCACTTCAAACACTTGCAGAGCGTCGAGATATCCGCCTTCATCAGCTCCAATGTTCTCAAGTCATTATGTTGTATTCTTTCTCAATCACCCGTGATCGTGCTCAAAATCGAGCTCCCTCCTACCAGCTGCATATGGGATACAACGCACTCCCTCTTCCCACATCTGGAGAGGCTGGAGATACACGGCACCCCGGCAGTCGCGGAAGCTTTTATAACCAATGTCTCCAGCGAGAGCGTCCGCTCGCTGATAATCCGGCACAGTCGCGGGCCAGCACGAATTGCAGACTGCAGCCGTCTATTCTCTACCATCGTGAACAAGTACGGCACATCGCTGCAGTCGCTATCTCTCACGATCAGCCGCTCACCAGTTCTCCATAACCACGACGGCGTGGCGCATGATATCATGGATGCATTGTTCCCTATGATGCCGAATTTCGAGCTCTTGGAGGAACTTCATTTATCATTGCCCAGTGCAACTCAAGTTGATGACTACCCTGCTGTTGAAGTACCTGACTGGCCGACTCTGAGACGGGTAGAGTTTATGGCCACATGATTCATGGGACAACGGGAGGGGCTGGAAACCACGGTTGGAAATGGCTGGACCATGCAGAGGATTTGTTCACATGTATTCCATTTGTGTATCGATTATCGAGATTTGCACTGTAGCAGTATTCATAGTTCACATAGATCAGGTGTGGCGAGGAAGTAAAGTATTTTTGAGCACTATGATTGCACTATGTATATTCCATGACGTCTCACGAGAAGGTGTAAAAGACCTCCAGTTGTTGACCGAACACAAAATGGCAATCAGTATGTGACATGCACGCGACGCCTACCAGTCGCCATCGAACCCAACAAATCCTACGTAGACAGTCAGTTATGGACGTCCATCAAGTTCGTCAACGGGCATACCTGTGAGCAAAAACACGGGGAAATATCTCTTCTTTTCCAGCTGTGCACACCAATTCCAAGCACTGGTCAGACGACCATCGATACAGCTTCCCGCATCAAAGAAGTTATCGGCTCCAGAGCCATCGAAACCGTGCCGGAAGAAATCGCACAGAATCTCCCGCACACAATTATCTATTGAACCGAAGTCATCCTCGATGTAGGAACGTAGCGCGGGTTTATCCGCCAGGCTGGGTATCTGTGAGAGGGTATTGCAGATAGGGAGTAGGATCCGGTAAATCTGGGAATATTTGTCTGCGCAATGCACGTCTAAGAAAAATATGCGGAGGGTGTCGTAACAGTAAAAACGTACCGATGAACATGAGTGCGTTCGGCACGTTGTGGTCACCCATGTGGATTGCAGATGAGCCAACCCAGGATCCCACGCTTTGCTGTGCACGGTGTAGAATCGTGTGCATCATCCGGAAGGTTTTGGGAGCTGCTTGCACACGATTTAGCCCCTGACCGGTATCCCGCAGCCGGTAAGATACATTCTCCGCCAGCAAGTCTTGTTCGGCCAGCGACCATAATCGGAACATGTCTGTCGAACATATGCATCAGCATGATCGAACGCAAAAGGTTCGATGACAAACCGTGCAGGATCTCCCGCCATAACGTGAGACTCTGCAGGACGTATGCATATTGTTTCGCATGGTCGTGACTAAGTCTAGCGCCATTTTTGCCACTGCGTATCGCCAAGCTGGACTTGACGTCTTTTGGTTGCGTTGGGTGGAAGTGTTCTTTCAAGTACATGATCATCTTTTCGCAGGGATCACGGTTCGTCCGCAGGAATGCGTGATTGTCGCCGATGCTGTATATACACTGACAAACTTGCTCTTGGCTTAGCCCTGAGCGCTGGTATTTTGAAGAAAGCGTCGCAATCGCACGCTCCTTGTTTTTGATATCCCGTTGAACCTCCCTTCTTGAGCGTCCTTCAGAATATATTTCCTGTGTCGCGACTATGATGAGATCATCTCGTAGCATATCGAGAGCGCTGTGATCTTCAAGTATGTTGTACACAGTTAGGATGGGTTTGACACAGGAAAAGCTGAGCATATCTGTGACGTCAGGAGACTGACTGTCCTATAAAAATAGTGTTAGCATAGACAGCGTCACCGGAGCGCAGAACTTACCTGCAACAAATATATCAACTTTCCATACGTCGTGCGCATTTTATCTGGGTTCATGATTTTATGCCTTCGCCCGAGCTCAAAGATTTTTTGGTAGAATTCAGAGTTTGACTGAAAATCGCGATCCGTGAATAACTCCTGGCCCTGCTTGTAGTCTGCAGCAAGGACGAGCCCAGATAGGATGGCACACAACTCGCGAATCTGATGCACGATACGCTTTGGCTTCGAAAGTCCATAGCCAATCGTGTCAATCTTATCTGTGTACTCGGACACCTGAAGCGCGGCATCCAGGAGGCGCAGATACTTGCGCTCGCTATAGGTGAGACGAAGGGGGATGTACTTTGCGCGATCGATGAACCACTCGCCGACCTTGGACCCAATTGCAGGTTGTGCGCTTAGTAGCTGGATAGAGGCGGATGGTTTGTACAATTCGCTTTCAATCACTATGCGGTCGAGCTCCTCGTCCGAGTCATTCATGTCAACGTCATCGTCGTGCTGATCGCACCAGCAAGTATCAGATCCATCATAGCTAAACCAAAGAACAGTACGTACATCCTCCCCATTTTTCTTTGCACTCGCGTCCTCCGCCACGCCATTATGTGCCGACTTCGACTTCGACTTCGCGCCACTTGGAATTGGTTTTGCAACGTGCGTTTTCCGCGATCCCTTCCTATGCTGCGCTGCAAAGCAGACTTCGCAGTAATTATCTGCGCATGTGTCGCACATGACTTGAGCTGGCTGATCTACATCCACGGTGAGCCTCGACCTGATGCGCACGGGCGCTTCCTAAACACACCTTCGCATTCGACGCAGAATCCTTCCGAAGCAGGCCTATTGACTGATTCTTCGTCCCATCCCTCGGCGGGGCCTGTGGAACCGTCCGCATCATTTTCCTTAAGCCGTGGGTGTTCCACTGCGTCATGGTTGGATCCTAGGATGTTTTCTAGGGTAAAAGTGTCGCTGGTCTTGGATTCAGCTGGTGGAGAAGTGGCCTCTACAGAGGCTGAGGATGCGTTTACTGCCATTATTTCTAGTGCTATGACATCTATCAGTTCAAACGTTTAAGATTTGCGATTGTGAGAGAAATGAGCAAAGAATGAAGTGCAGAGGGAAAAAAAAGTTTTGCTGTGTACGCGTTAATTACTCACACTAGGTAGTACTTTGTAGGCGTACACACGTAAAACACGCTCGTCGGTTACATACAGGAGCCACAGGCCTAGTCCAAACCAAAACGTGTATATCGGTATACACTACAATTACCCGAGTATTTGCCTCGCAAAATTATGATACAAATGGGATGCCAGTGGCATGGAAAGCATACATAACGAATGTGTGAATGTGAAATGAAAGGAAATCTAATAATCACAAGGTCCTGGGCGTATTGCGCCCTACCTTATCCCTGGGTAGCTCTGTCCATTTCTCCTCGTCACCCTTTCGCCCAGCATCATCCTTTCTCTCCCATGCATCGCCCTCAGTTTCACCCTGTTGCGATCGAACAGACGGCACACGCGGTGGATCAGGGGAATTGATTGCTGGCATATGGGACGTGTGGATTTCAAGTGGAGGTGGCGGCGAGCGCTTGTACATGTGTTGAGAGCGGGAGCCGTGGGATGACGAAGTTCCGACACTAGTTGGAGGATAATCGTGCGAAGCGAGCGTAGATGAGCTAGTAGACTGGGGTATCGTTAATGGAGAGGCTGTTCCACTATATTTTCCCTTGGTGTCCTCAGAGCCGACTATCGTATTCTCGTCATCTCCAGTTGGAATCCGTAAGTGGAGGGGTCTGGGATTCTCTATGTCGCAGTGAGTCTCGTCCTCGTCATTGTCTGTTTCGCGAAAAAGCGGTTCTCGGTCTTGCGCATCAGATGTGCGGGTCGAATCAGTCGGAAGTACGTCAGAGCTTGAAGAAGCTTTAACAATGGAATCGATGAGCCAGAATTGAAGGATGTTCATGATAATAGGGAAGATGCCCATGACACTATGAAGGAGTATAAGGCCATTATAGCGATGAAGACAAGAAACGCACAAGATGACTTGGAAGGCCTCGCCGTGACCAATAGCGGTCCAACTGAGCAACCAGTCTCCCACCTTCGATATTCCTGGCCAGACCGCAAACAATCCAACAACAAGTATCTTCATTGTTGTCAGGGAAAAGACGTAAACTGCAGCCTGACGCGCCCAAAAAGATATTGACGGCGGAGAACCATACTGCCCTGACTCGTACCCTTTCAAGTGCAGTTTCTTTGCCAAGAAATATGTGAGACCATGATGCACGATGTATATTATACCAACACCTAAGGTATAAGTGAGGTTAGAAGTAGGGGTGAGATAAATTGATTGATATTCACCGAGAGTAGTATCGACGAGGACATTGAGAAAATAGTAAGTGCAGGCGTTGCCCGCAGTATGGTGTGAGCCAAGATCGGATATAAGAACGTTGACGCCATGGACAAACATTTGTCCAAAAATCTGCTTGTATACATCGAAGAGCCTGTGTGGTTGTAAAGTAGCTTCAGTGATCTCATCCCAGTGCGAAAGACTAAAAGGACAGACCATATTTTCCAAGCACGTTTGTGTGGCTCACGATGCCTCTTATATACAAGTGAAAGTATAACGAGCACACCCATCAGGGCTTGAACAATCTGGTTGACAATGTAGCATGAACCTCTTCTGTATCGTGCTTGCCACAAAGAATTCTTGACATACCAAGGCGGTCGGACCCAGCAACTGGCATGAACGTCGATCCAGAGGAAAATCATCGTCTGCGAGACGTGGCAAAGGGAACATCGTCGAAAAGAAAGTGGGAAGTCTTGGAGGTGAACGTTCCAAGTCACAACTCGGCCCTGCAGGCTTGCAAACACCGTGGGAACGAAGGCTAATCACGCCGCCACGCGTGCGTTGGCTGCGCTATTTATATTGAGCTTCCTGTCCGCTGCTGGGTCGATAATTCGGGCTCAAGCAGGAATTGGATGTGGTACAAGCCAACCATAAGCTTGCGTGTCCTCCAGGTCGTCGATATGTCTGCCCACGGCGGAATGAATTGTTGGTAGATGTTTGGCAAAAGCTTTAGAATTCATCAAATGCAAACAACCATCTATGGCTGCAGTCAACAAATCTGCTAACTTAACTTACTGCCACGACAACGACCGCTGTACGACACGTTTACTATCAGGATAGGCTACTCCTATGGCATTCTTTAGTAGATCTTCGCAGCCATCGCCGTCTCCATCATACTCCAGTGTACCAGCTCGTGACCCCAGATCCATGGCACGCCCTCCCCCTCCGCAGCCTCAATACAACGATCCTTCTGCGTCTCTCTTCGAGAAAAGATCCTATGACCGCAAGCCCCCTCCACTACAATCTGGGCCGGGCATGAGGTACCTCCACGTCTCACTGCGCCTTTACTCATACTGACTGCACTTACAGCTATCAAGTAGTCTCTACGCCAAACGAGGGCCTTGCTCTCAAGAACTGCTTGGTTGTTCACCCGTCTGACTTTCAGCCTGGTATGCATGTTGCCGTACGTCGCAAGGAAGATCGTGACCCCTCCCAAAGAGATTGCCCTATGACGACGTGGTCTGTACAGTTTTCTCTTCCTGATCAACTCATATTAACCGTAATTTTAGTCACGACACTTCTGGGACTATCAGACCTGGCACGGTTGCCATCGGCCTCATGCAGCGTCAATGGATAGGCCTCTCTCTGTCAGGCGACGTCGTCACCATCGACCTGTACCCTCAAGAACCCCCCTATCTCCAATCCATCGATGTGCAAGTTGGCTTTGTACGAAAGGCTTCTGAAAATCAAGTGGCTTATTCTGCAGATGAGATCTCCAGCAACTTTATCAAGACCTTCAATAATGTCATTTTCGCACCGGGCGAGATGCTCACGTTCGACTTCAAGGGAGAGAAGCTCAAGATGACTGTGACCTCTATGGGCCTGGTAGACCTCCCAGATAACCAGAACAGATCACGCTCCGGAAAACAGCCACAGATGGAAATGGGTATCGTGATGAGTGGGACAGATGTCAATATCATGAAAGCTGGAGACAGTATGATCAAGATCAAATCAAGTTCGAAGAAGTGAGTCTTGAAATCTCATATCCGCGGGCCACTGATTATATCGTGCATTACTAGGGCTGCGTCGAATGCCATCATCGCACCTAATTTCAAATTTGAAGAGATGGGTATCGGTGGTCTCGACGAGGAATTCGGCGCCATTTTCCGTCGTGCATTTGCATCGCGCGTATTCCCTCCAGCACTCGTTGAGAAGCTCGGCATTCAGCATGTCAAGGGTGATTTGCTACCAAACTGCAATAAATGACAGAAGTCTAATTTGACTCATGACAGGCATCCTTCTCCATGGTCCACCAGGAACCGGTAAAACCCTCATAGCTCGTCAAATTGGCAAAATGCTGAACGCCCGGGAGCCCAAAATTGTCAATGGGCCTGAGATTCTAAACAAGTTCGTTGGACAATCAGAAGAGAACATCCGGAAGCTGTTCTCCGATGCCGAAAAAGAGGTTAGATACGGCTTCCGTTCCAACTTGTGCAATGGTGCTAAACAATAGGTAGTACAAGGAAAAGGGAGACGAGAGTGGCCTTCATATCATCATCTTCGATGAACTGGACGCCATTTTTAAACAGCGTGGCTCTACGAATAGTGGAACAGGCGTCGGTGATAGCGTCGTCAACCAGCTTTTGTCAAAGGTGATGTGCGTCGTTTCTCTTGCTACCTTGATGCTCACTTCTCGCAGATGGATGGTATTGACCAACTGAATAACATTCTCGTGATCGGCATGACAAACCGTATCGACATGATTGATGAGGCTTTACTGCGCCCTGGGCGTCTTGAAGTACACATGGAAATCTCCCTGCCAGATGAGCACGGACGGTATCAGATCCTGCGCATCCATACAGCTAAAATGCGGACGAACAAGGTCATGGACGGGGACGTTGACCTGGCTGAACTCGCTGCCTTAATGAAGAACTATTCGGGTGCGGAGATCGAGGGCTTTGTGAAGAGTGCCACTAGTTTTGCCTTTAACCGCCATGTCAAGGTCGGCACCATGGCAGGCATCTCGGAGGACGTCGACAAGCTTAGGGTCAACCGTAGTGATTTCTTCAAGGCACTTGAGGAAATCAAACCAGCATATGGTGTGTCGGAAGAGGAGCTGACGGATGTTATTGCCAATGGAATCATTCATCATGATACAATTGTTGAGGTATGCTCCACGCGCTTTCGGTTGTTCGTGCGTTAATGTTTTGCAGGAAATCCTCGAGAAAGGCAAACTTTTCGTTAATCAGGTTGCCAGATCGACACGGACACCGCGTGTCAGTATATTACTCCATGGACCTCCTGCGTCAGGCAAAACGGTGCTAGCTGCATCCATTGCATGGGCCTCGCAATTCCCGTTCATAAAGCTCATCTCACCCGATCGTATGGTTGGATTCTCAGAAGCCCAGAAAATACAATTTATTACCAGGACATTTACTGATAGTTACAAGAGTCCAATGAGTGTCATCGTAGTTGACAACCTTGAGCGACTGTTAGGTAGGATCATAACCAGACTGAAAATTATTGCGCTTATCTTCACCTGCAGACTGGACGTCACTCGGCAGCAGGTTCTCCAATCCTGTTTTGCAGACCCTTCTTGTCCTCATTGCTCGTAAACCGCCCAAGGTTAGCATTTCTGTCAGCTATGTCGTAGTTCATTGTTTGATCCCATGTTCATAGGACAAACGGCTACTCGTGATAGCGACCACCTCCCTGCGTCCCCTTCTGACAGAACTTGGGCTGTCCGACGTGTTCGATTCCGAGTTGCGCGTACCACCAATTTCCAACCTTTCCTCGCTGGAGGTAATCCTACGCGAGGTACAGCTCTTCCCTTCGGAACGCGAGCTCCAGCAGACAATACGGGTGCTTGCAGACGCAGGCTTTGCTGCTGATGACAATGTGGAGCATGATGCAGCCTTGCATTTGCAGGTTGGTATCAAGAAACTGTTAAGCATCATCGAGATGGCGAGACAGGAGCCTGAGAGAGCCGGGGAGAGGCTCGTGAGCGCAATTATCAACCTGAATTCGTAGATTGTGGGTTGCATACCTGTCAGATCGATATCACATGTAGAGTAGATTCTGGATAATGTACATATTACCTGTAGTTGCAAGCCAAGGGACGACTGTTTTAGGGAGACTCGCACAAAGACTCGCAAGTTGCATAATGTGTGGAGACAGCCAGGAAAGGTATGATATGCCTGATATGGTGCGCTCCCTGCTTCAGGGTTCGACCTGACGTTGTCAACCTTCGACGTCTAGCACATCTGATCACTTGCAGATTTATTACCCTAACAGCGACGATAAATAGCTACTATGTCCACAGAGATTATCAGAGACCCAACCCAACTACCGCGTTTACCCCGATCAGCCTCCAATCCCAAGCCCAAGGGTATCCTCAAGAATGCTGCGCCACAACAGCCTGGATCACAATCACAGTAAGCCCTACGCCGATCCTGGTGGGCGTCTTTGTTAATTTGATCGAGTGTACAGCAGCCTGCAATGGGACGAGGAGAATCTTGCATTGACTGAGATCCAAAAGGACAGTCTCATGAAGATTACGGAACCTAAGACTCCCTATGTACGATATAACGCTGAAACAGACGAAATTGAGGGCGGTCGGTCGCTTATACCCAAACCATGCACCACATTTCTGACGCATAATCCTTTGTGGCAGATATCCCATCGCTTGACCTAGCCGGGCGCGCGTCATCGCCAATGGAGTATCAGGCTATGACATCCTCTCCACGATCGGCATCACCAACGGGTGCAGATACATCTGGGCCGTCTTCGCGCAGAACCTCGCTCAGCAGCGTGGGGCGCGCTGGCTCTAGGAGGTCAGCAAGTACGGGATCTAGCAGGAGCACGAGCTTCAACCTCCCGAGTGAGGCCAGGGCAGAGATAAGAGCTGTACAACGTGACCCAGGCGAAGAAGTCGAGACGGAGGAAGAGATGGACGAGGAAGGTCTGTCGTTTTCGTATCGCTCTCCATGAAAGATGTGTTTTATTGGCTTGGACAGCTGTTGCTAAACATGAGGCCTTCGTACGAGCCCGGGGGCGCCACTATTCCAACGAAGCAGAAGCGATGAAGGTGCGTGAATGGTGCTCCTGAGATTGTTGCAACAATGTACTCAAGTTTTATTAGAGAGCGGCGAAGATGATCGAAGACGAAGACGACGATGTAAATGCACCAGAGTCCTCCGAGTTATCATTGGCAAATGGTGCTGAGGCAGTCGTCATCAACGGTGATGTTCATGGTAACTGAGCGACACACTGCATGTCTATGGATGGAATAGATGTGGACATGCTCATGAACTTTGAATCGCTTTCACTGGTACATATGTATTGTATTTTCTCCAGAATATTATGATTCCCTGCCCATCTGACTTTCAAGTACCTCTACAATTAAGCATAACACGCCAGCGAGCCCAGTTCAGCCTATTGGAAATGAATGCAGCAATTGTGTTTGATCAAGATTCGGTACGAGCTTGCAAAGAGTATATATCGTACCGTATACGGCGTTGTTCGGGATGCGTGAGTGGCTGAGTAACAAGACAAAGTGGAGTGTTCAATATTTCATATTTCCCTGCAACAAATGAAGGAAGCCAGCCCGCACGGCAGCGCTCTCGGGTCCTCTCGGCGTGTGGAGATGCAAGTTTGTAAATACCTTGCTGGAGAGAACGAATGCACCCGGCCGTCAATTGCCACATAATTAATTCCCGAGCCGGAAAGGCAGGAGATCAGGTGCTTCACTTCTGAACTATGTTTTGAGAAGGATGACGGCTGAGTCGAAAAAGCAAACATTTCAAATTTCCGACTGTTATCATTCAGACGGGACAAAAAAGAATAGTCAATCACAAGAACTTCGAAGCGCGCTGGGCGGTAAAAGGGATTGATTGGCCGGATTGTTCAAGCCCTTGAGTCCCCGGGCCCCGACTCCCACGCTAGCCGCCTTCCTTAAGCTTGTCCGCAACTTCACGGTGCTGTGCGAGGACGAAACTATACTTTGAGGTCTGTCCATTGATTTGTATGAGCAAAACTGATAATCGTCCCCCATGCATACCTCCAGCTCAGAGGACGGTTAATCCTGCTCATTGGTTCAAAGTTCAGACAACTTGAAGAGCCTACAAGAACTGAACTTCAAATGTTGGTGTTGACCTCCAGCTCCCCGAGTCTGAGTAATGTCGGTCAAATTATAAGGTGCCACGCTACATTGTATCTTTGGCAATTTGAAATAAAAGTGCAGATTGGTAGTTATGTCTAAACCTTTTCTGATCTTCAAATTCTAGTGCTGACTGTGGGGTCCACCATGTTTGATTTCGGGAGTACCGCAAGTACTGCTGGTTTCTCATGTTTCCCGCTCTCCCCCATTATC
>LVVM01005853.1:81261-105284 GCA_001882365.1 Rhizopogon vesiculosus | reverse complement strand
CAGACGTTTCGGGACCACCTTCGGCTTCTTCCGGTCCCTAGAACGTGAAGCGCCAGCGGGTTGTTTTCAACTCCGCTTCCCAAAACGTATGGTTCGAGACTACGTCGTAGACATAAGAATAGCACTCCCATTGCATATTTGCACTACATATATCTTTGGGTAACGTTCTTGACGCTCGTATCAGGGACGAATATTTAGTGAATCAAATGTGTCCGGGCGGGAAGCTACAAGACAATTAGGATGAGAGGATAAACCACTAAGTGATTGGGTGAAGGCGCGAAGCGCTTTCTGGTCCCGATCGAAGATCTGCCCAAGAAAAGATGAGCTGCGAGGGTGGGCGGCCAGCCTCGCATGCAGCTTGAACTATCTGGGACATAATGCCGATCAGTTTGTAGCATAATGCGAGGCGCACGATTGCGCGATGGAGATGCGCGTGATAGTGCAGGGGGGGTGGCGGGAAAAGAAAAGAAAGAGCTCGACGATACTTGCGTTGACGAGCGTGGGCGGAAGCCAGAGGCGCTGCCGGCGTCTCCCGCTCGCCCAAAAACAATACTTTGAACTGCTCTCGTGCCTCCTTACTTAATAGAGCGACAGTCTTCCGCATCTTCCAGCTCGGTGGATCATACTATTAAATGTCGGTTGACAAGCTTGTAGGCGGAACTCGCTCATCTGATCAGACTCAGATTTGCCAGCTCTGCTTACAAAATTCAAATCAACCAGCATCCCAAATGATTCAATAGTATTGATGCACACAAAGAAGGTAAGTTCCTTGGGGCTACCAAGTTAAAAGGACCACTCGAAGATGCGAGTTTCAAATTTTCATGGGATCTGGTTCTAAGGCTAACTTGGATGTGATATGTTATGAAGTCGGAAGAAGAAAGGCAAAGTCGTGGATTTCAGACCGACGGATAGCACCGGTTTGACCGTTACGTCCGTACGTGCTTGCGTAAATTCAAGTACAGAGCAGAAAATGTATTATTTTCTTGGGATATAAATTGAAAGTTTGTTCATATCTGAACACAACCCTTTGGACAGAAGAAAGAAAGTATGTGAATCACGACCTGGACTTAATGTAGAGTTGGTGACTAGGTAAGTCAAAATTGTGCGTGTATCCGAGTTTTGTGGGTTAACAGTGTGTCGATACTAGGCCACCGAGATTTGTTTTCACGCGACCACAACCACCGCGTCCCTGGATCAGGGAAAGGATAACTGAGGTCGCGTAAAATGCCCTGAATAGCGACAGTGTCGTTCGGTCAAATCAAACTTACATTAATGACTGGAAGAGCTTGTACAAACGCCTTGCAAGCATCTATAGATTGGAGCGCATTGGCTATCTGGTTGATGGGAGGCTCAGCCCTGGACTGTGTTCGGTTGGTGATGCATTATCGCAGGGTAAATACGGCGAGCACAGATGTATGTTAATTGGCTGACTTGCCTATTGAATCGTTGTGATTTGAGGAGCCGGCTGAGATGGAGGTCTCCCGGGCACCTCTGAGCTCGTTGCGGATGTAGATATCGGATGTGAGAAATATGTCAACAAATACATAAACACCCGTTATAGTTGCGGCAGTTGGTTTGATGCTACATAGACGAAGAGCCGTCCGTTTTACCAATGCACATTGTGTCTTCGCTAACAATCCGGCATTGGCATACATTATGAGTCATCTCCTTTTGAATGTCTTAGATCAGCGTTGTGGAGTGCCGTACACCGTGAGCGTTCGGGGAAGGGGACAGTAGCGGGTTGCCCGATGGCTCGATGAAGTGATACTACAAAGTCCATGTCAACTATTGGCTTGAGAATAGTGGGCGTCAGAATTTAATTTGAGAACAACAGTTTTCTGACCTCGTGAATATACAGCATTTTCGAACTACAGCAATGTGCGGCGATAGAAGAGGTCGTGCTGCATGTCGGAGAGAAGCTGTGTGTTAGATCCATTCAGATATGTCATTCATCAGAATAGGATCTTTTGGGTTAGTTAGAACCATGGCAAGTCCTTCATCATGCGCAACTTCGCAGATCTCCTGACGACGCTGGTGGACAGTGCGGGAGGAACGGGAGTGACTGTCTGATGGGGACTATGGACCTGAGGCGCGACGTTTGGGTCCTTGGCCTGAGTTTTCTTAGGGACTCTGCCGGTAGCCATCCGTAATGGGGATCGGCTGGGTGAAGAGGGCTCGAGCTTGCAGCCAAAAGGGAATGTTGAAGAGCACGAAAAATTATCAGCCAAACTTTAGAATTCCAATTAAAGAACAATGGAATAGTGTGCGCTTAGAACAGCTCAGGAAAGGATATTTGCGGCTTAAACCTCGACCTTTAGAGCACCACAAGGAACAGATCGTCCGTGCAACACGGATTCCACAAAGAGCAGGGAATGCAAGGATAGTAGTATAACCAATGTGCGTTCTGAACCAACTGCTTCTGCATAGAAACGACAATCGATTAGACGGCTCGCATCAGACATAGAAGGGGAAAACCTTACACTAGCCAATCAACCGTCATCCCAGGACACCTGTCCCGAAGCCCACCTATCGCCCCACATCATTCGTTTGTGGTAGACTTTCCGCAGCTCTCTAAATTCTCTAATGAATTCATCCACATCTGAGGCATCATTACCCGCGGCACGCGAAGGAGAAGATTGCACAAAGGACGATGCGAGAGCCTCAGAGGCATCGTCTTGCGCGGTAGTCGCATGTCGAAGGCGAAGTAACAGAAACTGGGGATCAAAACGCTGCGGGAGTATCAGGAGCTAGTCCCTGAGTCATATGTCCCATTTGGTGACGTACTTGATAGACCTCCCGCTGTTCGCGCTCGACATCTTTCCAGCGAGACTCTAAAGACTTGGCTTCATCAAAGGCTTCTTTGGTTTCTGACCGCAATATATATAGTCGGTCCTGGAGCGATAAGTTTGTTCCTAAGGCGAGATGTCCAGTGTGTTGCGCACCAACGGATGAGTATGACTTACGAGCGATGGCTTCGTTTGCCATGCCTAGCTCGGCCTGGGCTTGATATAATTCCTTGACCTGAGGTAAGGAATGGAATATGCTTTGGAAATACGTGGGGTCATTGAGGATGTCTTCGAGATCTTCTCGTCTGTCACGGTGGAAGATAAATAAGCAAGAAATCCAGGTTCATGTATGATACACACGTAAGGTGGGCTAGCTCGGGAAATTCATTCATCAGAGGTGTCGCAGCCATAAATGACGCGTGCAAGTCTTTGAAGATCAAGTGGTCATGTAAAGTAAAGATCGAGTGACGGCTCAGGAGGATGTGAACACTGAACAAGTTTTGAGTTCTTTTCCTTTTTCAGCCTCCATGTCCATCGTCCTCCCTGGTGAGCACGTCCCAGCCCAGCACGTGAACCTCAAGCTTGGTCCCGGTCTCCTTCAATTATCGAGCGGTACACAACAGGCGAAATCAGCTCCTGTGATATCTACTCGCTCGGGCATCCTCAACCACTCAGCTAATAAGAGCAAGTGGTGGGTGGAGGGCAATTCAAGAAGAGTGCGCTCGACTCTGTAGCAATCAACCCCACTGTCTAAATAACTCTTCCAGTATGTTCCAGCGCCCCAGGAAAGTGTGATCGGCGTGGTCACTGGGAGGAGTGGTGAGGGTTGGCGTGTCGATATCGGTTCTGCACATCCTGCTTCACTAGATGGTTTGGCATTTGAAGGCGCGACAAAGAGAAATAAGCCGAATCTCAAGGTGCTGTGATATTACTTTGAGCCCCAGTGTCAATATATAGCGTACTAACGCATCAACCAGGTTGGTTCGCTCGTTTATGCCCGGGTTTCCTTGGCCCACAAAGATATGGAGCCCGAACTCGAGTGTTTCGACGCCCAATCTCACAAGGCTGAAGGGTTTGGTGAGCTAAAGGATGGCTTCGTGTTTCAATGCAGTTTGCAGATGAGCCGACTGTATGTTAAGCTTGCTGCCGCTTCCCCTATATTCATCTATCTATTATTCAGATTACTTGACCCCAAACATTTTCTCCTGCCATTGCTTGGATCACGTTTCCCTCTGGAAGCGGCAGTGGGAGTGAATGGAAAAGTGTGGGTCAGCACAAAAGAGACAAAACATACAATCGCAATTGTGCGGTGTATTGAAGCGGTCGATCCAGATGGCGGCGGGATGAACGAAGCGGATGTGAAGAAGTTCCTTAGTAAATTGGATATATAAAAGTTGCATTTCTCAGTTTCTTCAATCTCGCGAGATGTCTGTTACACAGGTAATGGCAGTAAAACACATTGTACAACTGACCAGAATATACATAGTCACACACCAGTGACTCTTGACTCAATCATCATCCGCTATCCTTGCACGTTTCGTTGGCCGTCTTCCTGTACCAGTGCTCTGCGAGTCTTCGTCACTGACGGTCCCTGCGCTTCGTCGCATTGCGCGTTTGCGTCGCTGATATTCTCTATCGCGGTTCTTTTTCTGCTGTGCAGCAGTTAACTCTTGCGTGCGCGGAGCTGGAGGCACGACGACAGTAGTCAGCCCGGGTGTTGTATGAAGCCTCATATCATCAGGGACAGGTGTTGACTCCTCGCCATCCCCGAGAAGATCCAAGGACTGAGGAAAGACGAGGTACTCCAATGAGAGATTTAGTCACTGTGTTGAATTACTTGGACATACCTTCTGCCATGTGCCACTACTCGTTGAGAACCAGCGGTCACCATCTCCAATTTCATGCTTTCTACGGGATGCAGCACCCTGAGTAGGTTTAAGATATCCGTCGAATCCATGTATGATATTACCCGTAGTGGCGGTTTCTGCGAGGTAGGCCGATTCGAGGGTATGTATCAGGACTTCAGTTTGTGCCTACAGAATGTAGTATGAATGGGCAGTCTGGCAATGGGTGCGCTTGGGATAGGGTTAAAAGTGAACGTACGAGTTGCCTGTCTGCTGCTCTTTTCTTCTGAATCATCCTTACAAGTTCTTCTTTCACCTTCTCATACCGTGCCTTCTCCTCCGCGGTTGGAGGAACGTCTTTGCTCGCCATGGCAAGGATGTCTGCCAGTGACCTGATTAGAGACTAACTGTCATGCACGGCAGATAATTATCCTGGTAGTACTTAGTAGTGTAACCAATACGCGGTGTTTGGACCGTGTGTGTCCCAATTTCCCTTTTGGGAGGAGTTACGCGTCTTAGACTGCAACACCTTCGATTTCACCTACTCATCACCATGTCCTCAGCTCCTGAGCCTCCGTCAGACCCCCCCGCAGGCAACAACACACAGAAGCCGGATGTGTCCCCGCAGCCAGCAACTTCTCCTCCAGCAGGTCAAGATGGCGCTGCAATGGACACAACGCCAGACCAACCGCCGGAAGAAACTTGGGATGACATTCCAGAGGAGATAAAGGCTCTGACAACAGAAGAGATTCTGACCAGAATACGGCTGATTGATAATGATATCAAGGTGCGTATTTTGTATCTTACGAAATCAAGTCTTAACTTCTACCGGGCAACAGGTCATGAAGTCAGACACGCTACGATTACAACACGAGCAAAGTGTAATGAAGGAGAAGATACGCGACAACGGAGAGAAAATAAAGCAAAATAAAGTCTTACCGTATCTTGTTGGAAATGTGGTGGAGGTACGCGCTACCAGGTTAGATGGTCAAATGTGGTTATTCATCTTACCATAGATCTTGGACGTTGATCCCGAGGCAGAAGACGATGGGGCAAACCGTGACCTGGACTCAATGCGCAAGGGAAAATGTGCTGTCGTAAAGACGTCCACTCGACAAACCGTTTTCCTCCCTCTTATTGGACTCGTTCCTGCCGACCAATTGAGACCTTCCGACCTCGTTGGCGTTAACAAAGACTCATATCTCATCCTTGACAAGCTTCCTACGGAATATGATTCACGTGTCAAGGCAATGGAAGTTGACGAACGTCCGACAGAAACCTACACTGATATTGGTGGTTTGGAGAAGCAAATTGAGGAGCTAGTCGAAGCCATCGTTCTACCAATGGAGCAGGCGGACAAGTTCAAGACACTAGGCATTAAACCACCGAAAGGCTGTTTGATGTATGGGCCGCCAGGTATGTGTGTTTCCTCTTCATGCGCACCTCTGTTTATATCTCTCATAGGTACTGGTAAAACCCTCCTTGCCCGTGCATGTGCTGCCCAAACGAAGGCTTGTTATCTCAAGCTTGCCGGTCCTTCACTTGTTCAGATGTTCATCGGTGATGGTGCCAAGCTTGTTCGTGATGCGTTCGAACTCGCGAAGGAGAAAGCACCTGCAATCATCTTCATTGATGAATTGGACGCTATTGGCACAAAGCGTTTCGACTCGGAAAAGAGCGGTGATCGTGAAGTTCAGCGAACGATGTTGGAATTGTTGAACCAGCTTGACGGTTTCTCGAGTGACCAGCGAATCAAGGTGATACAGTCACCCTCGACTCGACTCTAGCTATATTTACTCAGTCTTTCCCCCTAGGTCATTGCAGCAACGAACCGGATTGATATCCTTGACCCCGCCCTTCTCCGTTCAGGTCGTTTAGATCGGAAAATAGAGTTCCCACTACCGAACGAGACCGCTCGTGCCCGTATTCTCGAAATTCACTCACGGAAGATGACTGTTAGCCCGGACGTGAACTTTGAAGAGTTGGCGCGTAGCACGGACGAGTTCAATGGTGCCCAGTTGAAGGCGACTTGTGTGGAGGCAGGTATGATTGCGCTGCGTGAGGGGGCTACCAAGCTTGGGCATGAACATTTCTTAAGTGGGATCGCCGAGGGTGAGTAGCTTGCTTCATATTTCGGACAGCGTGCTAACGGTGTCGTCATGCAGTACAAAGCAAGAAGAAGAATAACTTGATGTACTTCGCATAGGTCGACGTAGTCGTATCGTGTGTAGACTCGATATTTGCATTGATTTCTCACTATCATCTCCGTTACAAGGGGGTGAGTGTTCCCGGACTCCCTTGTAATTTATTTTTTCTCGCTAGTTGATGAACTGTACGACTGCTGACGTTGGTGTTGCTTATTCCTTAACTCCTTACTCAATATCATTTGATATAGGTGGAAGTCTTTCAGTTCGTTTTTCACACCACGGCGGTCATACTGGTACTCGATTTGGTTGGCGGTCGGAGGAGGGATATGTGCATCACGATTCTGCAGCTGGACTCTACATAACAAGCCCCTTGCCCGCTAATTCCCCGTCTCAACTCCATGCCAGTCTTTGCAAATCCCCAACCTGACTCCGGAGGATGCTCGAACGCCAGCAACATTTGAGTGGGCATCAAAATACCACCGATGCAAGTCTAAGTTGTGAACTGCCGAGAGAACTCGGAAATTCGACCTTCGCGGACATCAGTACTAGTGCTGAGGGTGTCGCGCCTCACCTAAACACAGTTTCCCAGATCGCGAAACAAGGGAGCGTCCCCGTCGGCAAGGACGGATTCAGAGATGGAGAGGATCTTCATGATCATCCAATTCATTTGGACCTTCTCTATGGATGGGCTTTTCCGTGTGGCAAACTATATATATATATGCTGGCAGTAGCTAGGGCGCATTTGACACAATCAGTACTTTGCCGGTTCGTGGTTACGGTGCAAAGTTCCGTGATTCGCAGCCAATGCAGTTAGTGCTCGATCGATGGCCTGTAGAAGTAGTAGAAGCCTAAGAAAAAGAAAGACCGTTTTGCTATTGATCAAGACGTCGATGATGTTCTCTATCACCAGCAAAAATAACTTATCGCTATCATATATATATGCGGGGCAAAATGATACAGCTGATAACACGCTGAGGAAGACCATGGCAAAAAGGTAGTCAGGGCATAGGCCGGCTGAGCGAAGCTTAGTCTCCCCTAGGCAGACCCTAATAAGTTCTGTATTATATTAGCCCCGTGCCAGTCGGCCTTAATGATACTTACTGAAACGGAAAGTTTCCAAAGGTGTGACACTGCTTATGATCACGAGGTTATTGATAACGATGGGCGATGTATATGGTCCTTCCAGATGATATTATAACTACGATAGCGCGAGAGTAATGTATGTAAACTAGATTGTCCCAATGAGTTGTGTATATGGGATCATAAAAGGTCGTAGATGGTATGCCGCTCCTACATTACTATTCTATTACCTGCCAATAACGTATCACGAGGCATCTACTTCTTGCTTAATGCTTGTAGTTGGACATATTCGTAGTAGTCGCCCTTCAGTGAAAGGAGCTCGTCGTGAGTACCCGCTTCACTGACACGTCCTTCCTTGAGGAAGTATCTAAGGGGGAAAAAGTATCAGTATAATCACTCCTGGAACGCCAGCAATGGCTCCTCACATGCAGTTAGCATTTTGAATCGTCGACAGACGATGTGCTATTGCGATCGTCGTGCGACCCCTCGCGGCTTGATCAAGAGCCTCTTGCACAACCTTCTCAGAGTTCGAGTCCAACGCTGAGGTAGCCTCGTCTAATAGAAGAACCTTCGGGTTACGAAGCAGGGCGCGGGCTATTGCGATACGCTCTAGATGAGAGTGAGTACCTCGAAGACGAAACGAAAACTCAGGTGACGTACGCTTCTGGCCACCAGAGAGCTGCGACCCTTTCCCACCAACCTCAGTATCAAAGCCACTGATTGCCACCTTAGTACAGTCTGGTTCAAACGGAAACGGGGGACATACTTTGGAAGTGACTGGATGAAATCCAGAATATTGGCATTTCGGCACGCAGCCTCAATTTCCTCTTGCGTAACCTCAGATTCTGGCTTAACGGCACCTAGCAGAATGTTGAAGCGAACGGTGCCGGCGTAGAGTGTCTGAATGGCGAATTAAACGATTAGGCACAAGTGAGAAGACCATATCCCATCTACTTACGGGTTCCTGAGACACAAGGGCCATCTGCTTCCTGTAGTCCTCAATGTTGAACTCATTGATGGGTTCGCCATCGAGCAGAACCTGTCCGTCCAATGGATCGTAGAATCGCTCGATCAATTGGATACTGCAGTATTACATGAGAGAGCTGAAGGGTGGAGAGGGAAGTTAGAACTTACACCGTGCTCTTACCACATCCACTGGCACCAACCAAAGCGACATAAGTACCAGGCTCCACTGTGAGCGACAAACCGCGGAGGACACGGACGCCAGGACGAGTGGGGTAACGGAAATGAATGTTCTCAAAGCGAATGTGTCCTTTGACGGTTTGGCCAGATAGACTCTTGCCCTCAGTCGACTCCGCGTCAATCTCTGGGACTGCGTCGAGGAGTTTAATGATTGCGGCACCAGCACCCTTAGCGGATGAGATATCAGGCACAAAGGAGAAGACATTCCCTGCTTGAATTGCTCCGAAGGTTGTGCTCTGTACGTCACAAGTCAATAAACAGATTGAACAAGGTGTCTTTTCGACTTACCATGAGTGCGATGAAGAAATTCTGCACGGAGAGCTCGAGCTGCGAGACAAGCGTCGACCCGTACCAGAAAATTAAGGAAATGACGAAGAAGGACATGGATTGAGAGAGGGAATACAGCAAGTTACTCCACAATGCCGTGCGATTCGATTTTTGC
The DNA here is from genome assembly GCA_001882365.1 of Rhizopogon vesiculosus. NCBI lineage: Eukaryota > Fungi > Basidiomycota > Agaricomycetes > Boletales > Rhizopogonaceae > Rhizopogon > Rhizopogon vesiculosus. Next base: position 95,782 of record LVVM01005853.1, on the reverse strand, counting down.
AGTGGCTCCTCCAAGCTTTTGCTGTAGAGCTTCAGACAATCTTCCTCGCGCGTCAGCGATGCGACTGTACGGATGGCTGCGGTAGCCTCGCAAGCGAGCTGTGCAGAGGATTCATGTGCCGCCTTGTTCTTCTGATCCTTCAGGACCACCACTCGCTGTGGACAAGGCGTCAACCTTGGCGCGTACACAGGAAATATAATAATACGTACCAAACGAATATAGCCCGCAGACACGAGGACAGGAATACATGCTGTATGAGAACATAAGCATTAAAAAAACCTCCTTCAAGTAACAACGCACCTATTCCGACCAGTGCGGGCTTCCATGCATAGCATAATCCAATCACCGACCCGGCAATGAGAGTGGTGATTGCCTGTACGATTCTGCTTGACCGTAAGAATCACATCGAACCAGAATTACGGACGAACTTACGCTCCGAGAGTGATACCAGCCAGACCATTTATCTTCTGTGGGTTATCGCTCAGATTTGAGGTCAGTGCACCAGTCTACAAGAGCCTGTCAATAAATGGGGTAGACATTTTCCAGCACAAGAACTTACGCTGTTCTCCTCCTTGTCAAAGTACTCAACTGCAAAGGCATGAGCTCGATAGAAGAATTAAGAGTGAATTACTCACTGTCTTGGCGAAGGATGGCCTTGAAGCAGAGTGACCGTATTTTAGCCGTCAAAATAGCTGCACATGATGCATAGTAGAAGTTTTGCAAACCGATCGTTATTGCAGATAAAATAGCGATGATGAAGAACCTGCTCAGAGTTTTAGTGGGTGCTCCGTATACGCGTATAAGCACAAACCATAGGGCGTTGCGGTCGCCTTCGGAACGTCTCTGAGCGTTGGTAGGCGCAGAGAACCCAGCAATCGCTTGACCTGTGAGGGATGTCAACATCCAACTCATACGCAATGAATGAAGACCGCTCACCATACACGATACCGAAAACAGGATAAACAGCACCAGTACCTGATCACCCAGCGTGTCAGATGATAGCGAGACACTGATGAAACAACGTACACATTGCAAAGAAAGTACCGATCGCATAGCGGGACAGTCCTTCCGGGTAAAGACCTCCCACACGTCTGAATAAGTAGAACAGACCGTAGTCATCTTCGTTGACTTCGACCCTCGCTTTCTCCTCATTGCGCTTGTTTATGACGTCACTGGTGACCGATTGGCTAGTGTTCCTGCGGCCGAGGGGAACCTCCTCCAGAACATTCTTCTCGAAATCCTCTTCACTGCCAGCTGATGTTGAATCTTCAACATCTTGGCCTTCACGGCGCTCACGCAGCCTTTGTGCCTGGACAAGGCGCGAGTATGCGCCATTCTCATCCGCCAATAGTTCCCTGTGGGTACCTTGCTCCAGAACGAGACCCCCACCCATGACAAAAATCCTGTCAGCATCTTTGATGGTAGAGAGCCGGTGGGCGATGGTGATTGTGGTACGCCCGGCAGAAGCCTTGTCCAATGCATCCTGGACGACCCCCTCGGATTGCGTATCAAGCGCACTAGTGGCCTCGTCAAGAAGGAGGATACGGGGATCGGAGACGATGGCACGAGCGATAGCTACACGCTGCTTCTGCCCACCTGACAACAAGAAGCCACGTTCGCCGACCAGCGTATCATACCCTTGCGGTAGTTTGGTGATGAAGCCGTCGGCATTCGATTTGATACACGCCTCTTTGATCAATTTGAATTTCTCCTCCTCAGAAGCTTTCTCATATGGTGTACCAATGAGGCCGTGTGCAACATTCCCTGTGATCGTGGTTGCAAAAAGTGTGGGTTCTTGGGAAACGAGACCGATCTGAGATCTCAGCCATTTGATGTTCAACTCCCGCAAATCAACACCGTCGAGTTTGACGGCGCCACTCATGGGATCATAGAAACGCTCGATAAGTGAGACGATAGTTGACTTTCCTGAACCAGACGCTCCAACCAGTGCAGCGGTCTTTCCAGCAGGGAAATTAATGCTGAGGCCCCTGAGAATGGGTACATCGGGGCGGGAGGGGTAACTGAATTTAACGTCCTCGAGGGTGATCTCACCAATGACCTTTTCAGGTTTCAGACCTCCCGGGTTAGCGGAGTCAATTTCCGGAACGCGCTCGATCGTAGCGAACAGTTTAGCAGCGGCGCCACGTCCGTGGGTGATTGCTAAAATTAAGATCAGAAAGCGGAACAAACTTGGGAGGAAACAAAACTCACCTTGCATCTCGGGTGCAAGCATGGCCAATGAGAACGAACCAATCAGAATAGCCAAAAAGACGTTCACCACTTGCCCAGCATTAGCTATATTTGCGTGTCAACAATTCTTCCATTGTTCGAAGAATGGGGGACTTACCATGCCCCTCATTAATGAGGGTAGTGCCAAAGTCGAACGCGAGAGCATACGCGCTATAAATGACAAAGAAGAAGCATGCCAGACTTCCACCATGCCAAATGGCGGCCTTGGAGTTAACCATGAGGGAACCTTCGATGTGCCTGTCATACAGATGGGATAGGAATTTCTGAGCTCCGAAAGCCTGAGCAGTTCTGATAGTAGAGATGACCTCTTCAGCAAGGGTTCCTCCATCGGCGACGTGCTTGAGAGATATTCTGTATCAATCCACGTTGAGGGAACATTCGTTACATGAGGAGGGAATACTTACTGCATATATTTGGAGACGAATTTGTTCATGATAGCTCCTGTTATGCCAATGCACGGAAGGATCGATGACATCGCTAAAGCGAGACGCCAGGATCGGACATATGCGAGAACGAAACCAGTAAGGAATGCGCAAATGAAATTTATGACGAGAGCGACTTTTTCGGACATCCCCTGTTGCACCAAATCTATTTGCTGTATATTAACAAACGCAGAACAAAGACTTATGGGGCTTAACTGACGAGTATCAGTTTGAATGCGGGTGGCAACTTCTCCAGCTCCGACATTATCGAAGTAAGCGATATCCTGGCGGAGGACTGCCTGAAGATAGTGTTCTCGTATTCTTTTCGCATTAACCTCGCCGGTGTAAACCCAAATAGTCATGTACGCATATGTGGATACAAACATGCCAATGCCTTTGTATATAATTAATAGAGGCATAATGAAACGACAAGAAGCTCACCGATGTAGGTCAAATAGGAAGCATCCAGTGCGGCGGTCTGACGGAAGCCTGCTGCAGCGGTATCCAGAAGCTGTTGAGCTTCGGCAATGACACTGGCATTTCCGCTTGACAACGCCGAATAATAACTGGTCTCTGCAGAACTAAAGGAGACAAAATCTTCAGTTAAATTACCGAATATCAGACTCATGAGAGGCTGATGGTTCATACATCAGCGGAATGACTGCACGATCGATAATGAGACTCACCTGAGCTGCGCCAGCAGCAACGGCACTGATTGCGCCAATAATGTCAATTGAAATCTCGAACGAAGTTGAGTAACTGCTGGAGTTCAGGCTGAGGGATCCAGGTGACAGTGAAAAGGACAGACCGGAATAAAGAAAAGAAGGAGACGGGGGGGACTACTGCTGACTTGTCCGCAGTGACTTCAACATCTCCATTCTTCTCAGCCACTACAGACGAATGTTTGTTATTGGAGAAAAAACGGCGGTTCGAGCTTTTGGACTTGATTTGTGATGTCTGAGAGTCCTGAGAAGGAGGGCGCTTCTCGTCGTTGGAGGTGGATAGGTGACCGTCCGACATGGCTGGTAGAGACAACGGGAAATGTGCTTGATGTCTTTGACGGTCTTAAGTGGGACCGCAGGGACCGCGGCGCAGAAGATAGATGACAGCCTGAGACACAGAGAAAGTAGGTGTAGAACTTATAGGGTACTTGCATGCCGTGGCCGAGTTCACGTTCATTGAAGTTTAGTCATCGCAATTTAGTCAGTCTGGCTTCCGGCGTCTGGTTTGATGCCGACGGGTAGGGTTTGACTAGGACTGACTCCGCGTGCTTGCGTCACAGCCTGGCCGCTGGTACTGCGCTACTTCACTCTGACTCGGGGCGTCTGTTTGTATTGCTTAATGATAAGCTTATTACGACATCCCGTCGGCCTCGTTTAGAGAACTTTTGATTGGTGGAATTTCCAAAAGTCAGGGGAGTGTCATTATCGATTTGTCTCTCGGATAATCTTCCCGGAAGTTCCTCAGTTGCCATTAGCTACTTATATATATGCAGTTCTCATACATTGAGTAGCGTGCTCGAAAGATCACAGTGACTAGCATGTCGCTCAAACTAGCTAATACATGCCGACGGTTTGAATCTCGTATCACCTTTCCAGTAAGACCCAAATGACTCATTTAACATGGCAGATACTCGAGTATCCATGGAAATGTATTCTACAGCTTATTTACAACTTCTGGGCAAAGTTCTCATGTGTTAGGCGACGTCGCGACTATGAATGCTGCACATTCCAACACGACGACGAAGTTTTCGCAAATTGCAACATAGCCCCTTACAGCTGTTTTTATGCGACAGGCACCCAAATTGATCTGTGGTAAAGGCATCTGACATGAGAGCCATATTGCAAAAATTGTCCTTTCTCTCCGTCATACCGACTTTCATTCTCGCTGTCCCTACTTCAACTCTCTGGAACAACAACAGTATTGTTTCTCAGTCAATTCACGCTCGCTAAAGAGGAACGAGATCCCGTCGGGTTACATGGCTGGAGAAAAATCGCATACTTACGTGCAGCCGGCCCATGTTCGAAGCCCCTAATTCATCCGTCGCTGGCGGACCCGGGTCAGTATTCCGTGGAATCATTCAATTCGGTTCCTGTCAAATTCTTGCTAACAGCGCAACACGAGCGCATCTTGATAGGCTTGTGTCTTACATCTTTTGAAATGGGCTCAGCTCAGAAATAAGGAAGGTGGATACTTAAGTATTAGCTTCTAACCGGTAACTTACATACAGATAATGACTCAGGCGAATATCGATACGAGAACACGTAATTGACCGAAATTCAATTCAAATGGACCGGGATATCCTCCTTTGGACTGTGTTGGCCTTCCTGTGGCCAAACTTTCGAATGAAAGGCGTCTCGAAGGCAACAGACTTTTACTGCCGGAGATGACCTAGATTCCAAGACTGGTCAACACGCCCCAAAGGGAATGAAATAAGGACTAGCTGCTGTGCTTGTGCCAAGCCGTGAATCGCGATCGAATACCGTATGCCTCATTGTAACTGTGTCTTGGCACGTAAATCGTAGGTAGCCTTCCGTCGGAGGGAGTGTTTAGGAACAGGTAAGAAGATCATTGAGGCTTCCCCTATGACACATAAACACTCCCTTCGATAGGCCACGAGTTCCCCAGTTGAATGGGGCCACCGGCAGGTGAGCATCGCCTTTGTGAAACGTCTCCTAATTGACTTACCCGATTCATCCTTACAAACGGAACTTGTTCAATTAATACGAACCTTCGTTGTGAGACATCGAGACGAGACGCGATGCTCCAAATCGGTCAAAAGAGGGATCGAAGGCATAGCTCGAGTCCGGTAAGCAGGCAATGTATCAAGTGACACAGGGACGACGTGAATAAGAGGGCCAATATCTCAGGTATAACGGCTGGAACGACGGGAAATTCTGATCTGAATTACATAGCCATTGAAGAGGCCGCCCATGCGGCAGGGATCCGAGAGAGGCTGTAGTATTTTCCCGACGAGTTTTTCTCGTGCATAAATGAATATCAGGAAAAGTGAAGATAAACTCCTTGTCGATAGTTTCTTCTTGTTGCACCTGTAGTCTTGCGTGGTTGGCAATTGACTCGCAACTGGCAACCGTTGCGGATATACGTATGTAACTGTTAGAATCATGTGCCACGTGCTATTATAGCAGTACCAATTTGGCTGGAAAACTCTAGTAGTGTAACGTTGACTATCGACCGTCGATCGACCACTCAACACACTTCCAATCACCGTCGCGCACATCCTCACCTTTATTTGCGTACTACACCTTTTCAAGCGATTGACCAGAACGCCATGTTGAAAGGATTTGGGAAACTAACCAAGAAAGGTTCAACAGCTACTCTGTCTGCTGGATCCTTCGATGAGCCCCCGCGGTCGACTACTCCGACGCCCAGCAATCCCGGCGGGAAACCCACTTCACGGACTGGTCTTCTTTCCATACGTGTTCTATGGGCTGAAGGTCTGGCGCTTCCTGCAGGCACCGCGGTTCCTTCCGCTGTACAAGCCGCGCTGTCTACGCAACAGGCAAAGGTCGCCGCCTCTGTGTCTCCCTCGAGTGTCACGCAGAGACGACTCGCAAAGCGTCATGGTGCCAAGGATAGCGTCCAGCGTACACAATGCTGGTGGCTACCTTACCTTGTCATGGAGTTCGAAGTCAACCAAGTCTTAATCACACCGTTGGGTGGCGATCTAGAGAAACCACTGTATATGTACCAGGCGCAATTGTGAGTACCCGCCTTATATCACGTTTTACTCGTCTTGAAATTTTGACGCCAGCGACGTGTCTCGCAACTCGGAGATTTCAATACAGTGCTACTTGCGAACCGAACAGCCTAAAGTTGGTAGTGATGGTTTAGCAGATGATATGGGCAACGATGTTTTCATGGGCGGAATCAAGTTCACGCCAGACTTTGATAACGTTGGGTCTGTGGGGCAAGATCAGTGGCACGATGTGACAGGCGGTAACGGAAAGATTCAGATTGGCGTGGCATACCAGCCTAGCTCTGTTGGTAACTCATCGAATTTGCAGCTCTGATCAACTAACGGAGATGACAGGGACAATCCCTGACGATCGATGACTTTGAGCTCATCACTGTCATTGGCAAAGGCAGCTTCGGCAAGGTGCGCCGCGGTGTATAATGTGTCATCATCGCGTTGACGTTTCTTTCAGGTAATGCAAGTCAGAAAGCGCGACACTATGCGGATATATGCCCTCAAGACCATCCGCAAAGCTCATATTGTCGATCGAAAAGAAATTACGCACACGTTGGCGGAGCGGCTTGTGCTTGCGCGTGTCAACAACCCTTTCATCGTGCCCCTGAAGTTCAGCTTCCAATCTGAGCAGAAGTTGTACTTGGTACTTGCGTAAGGTCACTTCAGTATTCCTCACGAGGTTATTCACGAGGGTACCCCTTAGCTTTGTGAATGGAGGAGAACTTTTCCACCACTTGCAACGTGAACAACGGTTCAACGAGGAGCGATCGCGATTTTACAGTGCTGAGCTGCTATTGGCTTTAGAACACTTGCATGAACTCGATGTCGTCTACCGGTAGGCGAATATCTACCCGCTTTTGCGCTGCGCTCATGAAACTCCAGTGATTTAAAGCCAGAAAATATCCTTCTGGATTATACCGGGCACATCGCGTTATGCGACTTCGGGTTATGTAAGCTCAACATGAAGGACTCGGACACGACGAATACGTTCTGTGGCACACCTGAATATCTTGCTCCGGAGATCCTGAATGGTCAAGGATATAGTCAGCATCACTTCATCACCTGTCGTATAGTTTCCTAATCGTCTGCTTTAGACAAGGCAATTGATTGGTGGACTCTTGGCGTACTTTTGTACGAGATGCTTTCCGGTCTCCCACCTTTCTATGATGGTTTGCCCTATCCCTGTATTCGTATCTTTTGTCGTTAACCATATCCCTCAGAGGTTACGGACAAGATGTACCAGAAGATCCTCACTGATCCACTGACCTTTGGCTCTGACATTGCCGGAGAAGCTCGAAGCATTCTGACTAGTCTTCTCAACAGGGATCCCTCGAAACGACTTGGAGTGAACGGCGCTGAGGAGATCAAGAAGCACCCGTTCTTCGTAAACCATATTGACTTCAAGAAGCTTCTGCAGAAAAAGATCCAACCACCGTTCAAGCCGAGCGTGTCGAGTCCTGTAGTGAGTGCACGTTCTCCTCGACCAACCGTTCTTATTTAATGTGTTGGTGCTTAGGATGTTTCCAACTTTGACACTGTCTTCACGACCGAGGCAGCAATTGATAGTTATGTCGACGGCTCTCACCTCTCATCCACTGTCCAAGCTCAGTTCGCTGGTACGTCAATTATGACGCCCTTTTACATTTTAGGATTTAACCTACCTTGTCTGCCATAGGATTCTCGTACAACGGGTCCAATATGCCAGTATAAAGATATTACCAATCTTTTATACCCTTCATATAGCACTGGAATCATGGATTTGTCGCCTCTTCGTACATACTGCTCTGTAATCATCGACATATTTGGCATATTAGTTTGGCTCTAATGTTCAACCACCTCCCGGTCTAACAACTTCCTGCTACCAGTAAGAAGCCACCAATCGTCAATCAGACTTTCACGTGCACTGCAGCCGGTATCTCTGAATCAGGCTATTTACGGAGATCCGGTCCTGCCCAAGCCACCCACTATCGGCAAGGTGCCTGTCGAACACTTGAATGACACCCTCATGAGAATTCAGCACGTCAAGGCTGGCAGCCTTCATGGCGGCTTAGATACCTTAATATTTCCTGTACAAAAGGCCTTGGATCATCCTTGAACTTCTCGTACAGCTCCCGCTCCTTCGCCGTTAGCATGGTGTACCTCCATGCAAACACTGTTGCTAACTCTCGCACAAGACGATCAAGAGATTCACGACCCACGAAAAGTGGACTAGCAAAGATGTGGTGATTTTGCATGAACATTAATCTTTCCATCACCCCCTGAGCAATCCAACGGATCAGGCCCCAGGGTCCAGGGCGCCGTGTAAAGTATGTGATCGAATACTATCACTGATGAGGCTGGGCGTGAACCTGAAGGGGACCTACAAGATCGCGTATGCATGTGGAAGTCGTGCGTGATGTTCGTATCTAAAACGAGCTTGGCAGACATAAATCACCATGTACCCTGAGACGCCATAGATGGTATAATCAATGTCAAACTGGGACTCTCAATCACTGCTTGGACAGCAATGTGAAACATGGGGGTGCTTGATGGTAGCGATAGTGCATTTCGGGCCAACTGCACAATGTCCTCTTGGCCGGCGGGTGCGCAGTTTTTCGTCCATGCCACGCATGATGGGCAAGCTGCGGCGTAACGAAAGAAAAGTCTGCGAGGTGGGGCGAAGCATTATAGTAAATAGGCTTGGTGACGATGGCACCTCCAGGGTCCCAACGTATAATGCGAGCATAGTCTTTGACTATGAGGACTTCGCAGGCATGATTACGAAACTGATCGCATAAGTAGACTAGTAGTTGAGTGGAGCATATGCCAAGATCTAACGTCTTTTGATTTGCTCCAGAACCCTAACTCGTTGTTACCTTCAAAAGTGGATGGCTCCACTAAATTCGACAACTTGAATGATATCGAGCTTCGAAATATCACATGCTGTGATGTTGCCTTCATTGGGTAGACAGACAGACGCACACGTCTGGTTTGATGACGAACGGAAATGATTCGTTCACGCTATACCCGGGCCGGTAGTTGGATGTATCGATGATGGAGAACCTTGGACAAAGGGGACTTGCAAACGAAAATTCAAAACAAACGAAGTGAGATCTTCGGGGATACTTACGAAACGACTGTTTGAGGAGTGTATCCTCTGACCCACAATTCATTGACAGGAAATAATTCCACCAGGAATGAGACATCGGGGATTGAATCAATGACGCCTCCCTTCCGAGAGCGTTGATGGTACGAAAACGGTGGTGTGTCGTGAGCCTCAATCTGGGATTCCCCATGGTTCATTTTTTTTGGGAAAGGAGGATCCAGCATGGTCGCATACTTAGTCATCGCGGGGGCCGTATTGACATGCTTCTGCGGGCCAGTGGAAGTTTCTCTGTCATAACTCATGGCCACTGTCGCTCATCACATCCGTTCAGACTATGATCATGCAGATAGAGAGCGACTAGAGGAGGAGACAGGCCAAATTCCAATAGACGATGCAGAAGAATGGAACATAGCACCAACTTTCTCTGCTGCCCGCCGTGTCCCACCTCCATCCTTTGTTCCTGCGCGCATTCGATATGACGAGTGGGGATCTGCTGTTTCTTTCAACAATACGTCACCTTCGGATGCCCCTGCTGTGGATAGTGGGACCTCTGAGTGGTATAGGGCTCTGACAAGGGGTTGCTCCAAGGGGTCGGGGAACCAGCCACCGTTCAGACCATCGAGCACACTCAGTGAGGTTCCCAAGCCAAAGACGGAGGCTACTACCAAGAACAACTGGTTCATTAAAAGAGCACTTCAGTCTGAACCACCCACCAAACCCAGTTCTCCCGCGCCGTCACTGGCGGACCTCCTTGCGCGAGATCCACCACCGCTACCCTCGGAGGAACGTTTTGCCCCTCCAGTCTGGTTGGCCATAGGGCCCTCAAACAAAGGCTTCAATCTACTACAGAAGCATGGCTGGAATGAGGGAGAAGGGCTTGGTGCACATGTTGCTCGATCTCGGCGCCCCCGGTCGCCAGCACGGAAACTTGGTGCCGAACCAGTATCGCCTGCATCCCCGCGAGGGGCAAGTATACCTGCTGGTGACCAGAATTCACGGGGAATACTGCCAGACATAATTGACCTCACACAATCCGACTCAGAGTCAGAAGATGGCTTTGGGTCTTTACACCGATCTCCTTCCCTTCCGCTCCCTTCAGTGTCCAGTGCACATAAAGCAACTGATTCTCACTCCCAGAAGTCGCTGTTGACACCCATCCCAACGATACTCAAGTCTGATCGCCTCGGCATTGGTTTGAAGGCGAAAACAGAGGGCCCATACAAGCAGTCGAAGAAGCGGGTTACTCATAACCGGGCAGCATTAGCATCCCACATTAGAGCTGCTGAGGAGTTGCGAAGGAAGAAGGCTGAGGTTGGCCGAGGCCGAAGAGGATTTGTGAAGGTACGAAGGCGTGAAGAGAACGAAAGGAAACACATGCTTGCGTATCTTAATGAATAGTTTTGTTTCAAGTCTATCCCTCCCCTCCAGGCCTTCCCCCGAAACCCGCATTACCTCAAGCCCCAGTAGATACCTAGCTTAAGCCGTATGCTAGCCATGAATTGCAACGAGAAATCTACAAATTACATGCAGCTGAAGCAACACAGGCAGGCAATAACTGGAATAAGTGAAAGACGGGTTTCCTAAATACAATGTGCTATTGCGTGCAGACTTTCGATCATTGTGCGACCAAGTACAATACAAGAAGTAAATGAAATCCATGCACCCATCCATCCAGTAATTTGCAATCTAGGTATGTTATATGTATGAGAAATGTTTATTTGTGAGCTGACTTGTCAAAAGCGCAGAGCTATGATAGGATAGCCTCTCCCCATATCCCTTTCGCTGGCTCACAGCGAACATCGCGGACGTACATCTTGAGCCATTGCACCATCTCTTTGCTGATCTGATGGCAACGCGTAACATCAATGGACGATAGGCGACGGGGCTGCATCGTAGGTGTAGCGGGACGGCTGAGGGACAGTGCGTGGATGTGAGCAGAGGCGGATGCGGTGGATACGAAGGATGAACGTGAGGCTGCTGCAGCCGATGCAGAAGAGAGTTGAGATGGACGACCGGAGAGGCGAGATTCGACAAGCCCTCGTAGAGCATCCCAGTCGAGCGCAGTGCACCCATCGAGGTTAAGACGTTCTAGCTTGGGGCACACCCAAGGATGGGCCATAGGCGGTGCGGAAAGATCCTGACGAGAAATCGTTAGAACATTTGCAAGATAACACATCGATGTGCTCACCTTTAACAGGAAGCATGTGACATCCTCTACGTCAACTAACTCCAGAGTGGCCAACGATGTAAGTCGCCGAAGTAACATAATGAACTTCGGTTCATTGAAAAAACAGGATTCGATGCGAAGATACTTGAGCGGGAGGGAAGTAAGGGATTGTTGTCGGAGATGCTCCAAAACTGGTGTGAGATTGTCGAGGTAGCAGAAGTCAAGCGACTCAAGCGCGGGGAACGATATTTGACTAAGAAGCATCCGAGTACGCATAATACCTGCGTAATAGAACGAAGCCTTGGTGAGCCGCGGGAGTTTCACGACCTTCGTAGACACAAACTCATGTTCGAGAGAAACACAAGTTTCAGGATCTACGTCCGACATGTTGCGCAATGCAAATTCTTCGAGGCAAGGGCAGCCTCGCAAAATGTCTAGCAAGGTGTCGACAGATGGAGAATATCCATTCCAGTAGCCTCCTAATTGGAGTACACGCAGGCCTGACACGACACTCCTGTCCCAGTTGAAATTAAAGGATGTGAAAGAGCACGAGCGAAGAAGCGGAGTGTGCCCTTTGAAGAGGGGAAGGCAGGGGCTGGAGTAATGATCTTCCTGCATAGAATGGAATATGCGAATACACAGACTCTCTAGAATGGGAGCTTCCTCTCTGCAGCGCAGAAGGGCAGCATGTGCCTGTGGTTTGTTGGGAACACTGAGGCGGAATGACCTTGCTCGCCAAAGCGCAGGACGAATGAGATCCATCGCATGGATTATACTCTCCGTGGTCCCGCTCGCGTTCTCGGCCCGAGGAGTGAAGTTGATTGTGATGTCGAGAGGCACCGACTTCGACCGTGCGAGCCTACGATGTGCTTTCTCCAGCGAATCGTGCGGACTTACACAGATATCCGCCCACAACTCCGGTGTGTTGATTGCAACATCTCTCCAATACCGGCAAACCAACATTAAAGTCGCTACCAGTAGAGAATCATCCTCCCCCATGTTACACACTCCCGTGACGAATATCGATGATAGAAGTTCCTCTGGAATTCGATAGATAGGAGATTGGGATCGAACAACTCGCTCTAGGCGAGACTCTATCTCCTGGCGCTGGTTCAACAAGGATGCCATCTGCGTATCCAGGGAGTCCAGTGCTTCCCTCAAATGAGGGATGGAGACACCAGGAGCTGAACTTCCTCCGGAGCGGTCGGCATTGTATCGTGTCACAGATAGAGCAGACGTTCCACAACGACGAGCGGATCTGCCGTGGGCAGACTGCATTGTGACAAGGCCTGGGATGTACTGCGAAGCCGGATCCGGTTGGGACAAGAAATGAATCGCTTCGTAAGGTGGTGGAGGAGACCCCGGCAATGAGGACACCGAGGATGCTACGCTAGATGGTCGAATATGGAAGGTATCATTAGGTAGCTTGGAACCACGACGATGAGCGATGATCGTGGTATCGTCGTTAGCTGAGAGAGATAAAGATGACCACTGCATCATAGAGTGGTTGATTAATGGGTACGTGGTTATCACTAGGCTCTTTATGTGTGCTGAGCAATCGCGCGTAAAAGCGCTGAATTAAACAACGATGTTGTCGTAGGGCTTCCAGCAAAATGCGGCCTGTCCAGCCGCGATGTACGCGGATGTTTTCAAACACCACCTGCTCACGTACATGTAAGTGTCACTGCATTGATGAAATGAATAAAACCGGGCATGCCTGCGTTTGTGACCATCGTTGGTACGTACGGACGTTGACCGGACAGAAGGATGAAGACCCAATCTGACAACTGGATGGTTTTAAGTTGATCGCACGGACGGATAAGAATGTACCTGCGAAATAATGGGATCCTGTGGTTGTCCGTCGAGGTGCACGAGGCCAGCAGCATGTTCCATTGAGTTACTCCAGGAGGGGATTTCGTCCGGAATTGCTTGATGAGACTTGCAACGTGCGGCGGCAAAATAGCAATTTGGACACGAGGAGAACAACGAGGCAAAGCAAGATTCAAACAAAGAGCAAAGGCGCCAATTCTATCCGAAACCCTTCCCACACAACTAACGAGAACTATGCAAATTCCGGGGGTATGGGTCGTTTGCACCATAGACATCCTGTCCTAATGACCTCTTCATGGATTTTGGGTAGGAAAGGAAATGCAGTTTGTGCAATGATCAAATCAAGCCATTAGCCGTCATTTCCGTTGTACAAAGACGGATATGTACAAAGCCAGGCTGAGCTCGAGGTATTCCATCATGTTCTATGTAGGGGCCGAATAGATACTACATCTAATGTTAAACACTCACGTACAACCTCTATCAATCCAGCCTTGCTGCACTGAAATAAATCCATAGTAAAAGAACTGGCTGAGCACCTAAAGACAGGAGATGTAGAGTGATCGGGTTTATGGCAGAAAGCGATCCGACGTACGAGTATATCAAGAAAGACGGTCAATCCGCTACCTATTAATTCACGCAATTGGTCAACAGCATGCGAACAAGTTATAAGCAAATACCAGCTAGCCAGCTTGCATTCCTAATCAGATAATCTGTATCCCGAGATGCAGCGATGATAGATAATGCGTATGTCAAGTTTCCCATGATAGAGAAGACAAATAGCCCGGGAGCGAGACCCTCGCATCTGGTTTTGAAGTTTTTAACTGCGCCGAGAATCAGAAAAGAGAGCCCAGTGACAGGTACGTGTGACTACTGACCTATTTGCGGTAGTCTGGCGCCAACTGTCGAGGAAAGTGGTAAGTGAAAACGTCCATACAAGGCATGACAAGTACATACGATATGCAGTGGCGCTGGTCCACCCTATCACCTGTATCTTCCAATCCAACTTCTTATTGGGGAGGAGCGGGGAAGTATCGTCATTGGGAAGCCAATTGCTG
>LVVM01005853.1:66813-81088 GCA_001882365.1 Rhizopogon vesiculosus | reverse complement strand
CAGGTACCGCACGAAAATTCGCGTGACCGAGGGCTCTGATCTTCCGGAGGGATCCACTGAGCGACTTTCAGCAAGCAGGCAAGTGTCCTCAGAGACCTCCCCCGGTATATGCCCAGGTAGAACTTGCCGCCTCGTTTGCCGCTTCCATCGATAGTAATATACCTGGCAGAGCAAGATTGTGTCACATACAGTGTACTATCCGGTCCGATTGTAAAGGTCATTAGGGAAGCCAAATTATAGTCAGAAATGAAACTCACATAAACCCCAATGATAATTACAGTAGGCAGTAGTCCAGCCATCACTGCGCCGACAAGGTTACATACATCACCGAGCAACCATATGTAAATGAAAAGGAGAGATAAACCCTCCCCGCTCTGTATTTGATAATTCTCGATTATTTGAGGGGAATACACGATGATCCTGCGAATAGGGATGAGTCTAGATTTTTGTGACATGCATTCTTGGCTGACCAACATGCGATTGAAATCCATCCGAGCTTCAAGAGTGTCCGAAGTCAGCATGGTAGTCAATTGAAATGTGAGTAGAGTGCACACGTACGACACTGCTAGCTGGATTGCCTTCTCCGAACATCGATGACTGATGGATGATCACTTCGTAGACCACTGGCAGTAAGTACTTATGTACTAGTAGCGGGTAACGATCTTATCTTCGAGAGAGTTGAATGTAACGAGTTTTTTTTATAGATCTATTACGTATTTTTACAAAGGAACACGTGACATATATGCCATGCGTACGCACTCCGGCACCAAAAGTTTAAACCATCTTTTATTGCGTACTCGACACGATGAATAGTCAAGATGCATTCAGGAAGTTCGCCCAGCAATTACAGAGGGCCAGTCAGTCTGGAGGTGGTGGTGGGATGCCAGGAGGTCCAGGTCGCTTCCTCGCAGGAGGAGGCCTAATGGTCGCGCTGGTGGGTGGTGGACTTCTTCTGAACGCGAGCTTGTTCAACGGTGTGTCTTGTGCCATAAATTTTGTGGTGGCTTCTTACAACAAATCTACGCAGTGGATGGTGGTCATAGAGCGATTAAATATACTCGGTAGGCTTTTGCGTCACGCGCGTTTCAAGTTAATAGCTCATTCCTATTTCAGTCTCCACGGTGTTAAGGATGAGGTGTACAGTGAGGGGACGCACCTCATGGTCCGTATCACTGTTTTTATTCATTTCGTTTGTTTACGCTCCCCAGGTCCCCTGGTTTGAGACACCAATAGTATTCGACATTCGTGCGAAGCCTCGGAGCGTAGCGAGCTTGACTGGCACGAAAGGTGATACCTGCCGCTCTCTGACTCACTTGTGCATAGTTCATTATTGAATTCCAGATTTGCAAATGGTGAATATCACTTGCAGAGTTCTGTCTCGGCCGGCTGTGTCCGCTCTGCCTCACATATATCGGGACCTCGGGAAAGACTATGACGAGCGTGTGCTACCGTCTATCGTCAACGAAGTTCTCAAAAGTGTCGTTGCGCAGTTCAATGCAAGTCAGCTTATTACACAACGTGAGATGGTGCGGAACGCTTCTACCTGTTACCCTGTTGTGCATTGACGGTAGACTTTATGTCAGGTATCCCGGTTAATTCGCGAGAATCTGACAAACCGTGCATTACGCTTCAACGTCGTCCTGGATGATGTGTCCATCACACATGTGGCGTTTTCACCCGAGTTTACACACGCTGTTGAGGCAAAGCAGGCGAGTAATCTGGTGCATTTGCTATTCGTACATTTACAGTCGCCACAGGTCGCTCAACAAACGGCTCTGAGGGCAGCCTTCCTGGTTGATCAGGCAATTCAAGAGAAACAGGTTGGTTTACCGTGTAACGATTGTCATTTGCACCTAATTCTGATTTATCTTCCAGTCGATTATAGTGCGAGCCCAAGGTGAGGCTCGGAGCGCTGAGTTGATCGGTGAAGCAATGCGCACGAACAAAGGATTTTTGGAGCTCCGTCGGTTGGAGGCCGCAAGGGATATCGCCAACATCCTGGCTGCTTCAGGAAATAAGGTGATGTTGGATGCACAGAGCCTACTATTGAATGGTACGTTTCCCCACTTTGTGATGTGATCGCCACTGACCAATCCTATGGTGTATTTTACACAGTCACGGGAGATGACACGAAGGAGTTGCTTAAAGTAAAGAAATGATCGTGTTGCCTTCTCGTCGGCGTACATCTCGTGGTTATTATCGCTGCGCCCGCTGACATACCACTGGCAAGTATGAGCGCTTATCATTGTGGCACATCTTGTCGTTATTATCATCGTACTTATTAATGACAAAAAACGCTCGAGCTCATTATCACTTGACTTTCCAGTGGGAGATAATCTCGCAACTGGAATGGCGCAAGTTCCTTAGTGCGGTTAACCGTTAGGCCCGCACTCAAGCTGGGCAAGAAAAGAAAGCAAATCACGGACCTGAACACCTCTTAGTCTAGGTTGTAATGTGCCCTTCAGGCAGAACACGAAACCTCGCAATTAAAAGATAGGTGATTGCACTTTTTGTACAAGGTGCTGGCGGCTGGTGGATGCAAGCAACATATCATTCGTGACCAAAGACATAAGTTGTCGCGGTCACGTGGATAGTATAAGTCGCGTTCGTGCAACCTCAGGACACAGCGACTTCTCGAGGATCCTACAGAGGCAGTAACCAATTTGTCGACGTAACGACATGAAAAGGACAAAGCTGAAACGCACCAGGCCCTTTAACCACCATGACCAGAAGGTTGACAAGAGCACGCACGAGCACGAGCAAAGCCAGACACGGTCCGACACTGAGGAGAACGTCCAGCTTCCACGAAAGAAAGTAAGATGGGAGGGCCATTCAGAATCGGTGGCAGCGGCAGATACGGAGAGCTGTAGCCTAGAGGGCGATACGAGTGCTTCAAAGGCAAAACACCCCAAAGGTGCTCGTATTTTGTGGAGCTGACCATTTGGTTAGATATGCTTGACAATTTCCTGCCAATCGTAAGTCATTTGACAAGCATCAACAATATCTATAACCTTACACTCTCCAGGGGACGCATTGCAGGCGCATACTATGATTCTATCAGATGTATTGTCTATGTTCTTGAGGATACGCAAGAGGATGCTCACTTTGACCTTACGAATATGCGTTGAGTCGAATCCGTTTTGTCAATTATCATCTCTAAACCTGTTTTAGTTCTCGATCAATGCAGTGCTGACGTAGTATTGACTAGTTCCAAAGCTGACGATCCGTTTATCTCGGTGCTCCAGAAATATGGTATGATCTCTCACTGATACTGTATATATGCGCAGGTACTCAGGTCAATGACTCAGCTGAGGCTTCTGGAGGAGTGTTTCAAATCAGACCGCAGAAAGAATTTTCTCCTCACAGAGGGAGGGATCGCTTACTATCCCTTCGGTTTCTCTCCGAGTTGAGAATTGAAGATACAGGCCAGCCTTTATCATCTGAAGGCAGCTCAGGCCCTGAGCCAAGAAATGCATATGAATTCATGCAGAAGCGCAAATATGCGGTAGGCGATCCAACTATGAAACGATGGAATGCTGCGATCAGGTTGGCCAATTATACGGAGCTGGAATCCTCTCCTCTTTGTGTTGGTATAGCTACTTGGTTATAGTCTTTTATCTCACCTGTGATATCATAGATCTCGTGCCTTGGTGCTCTGCTCGACCACCTTGCGAGGGAACGTGCAGCGAGTGATCTGGATGATGATGAAGGGGTTGAGGGACTCAACATCTCCGGTATCGAAGTCTTGACAATGTAAGTTGGTACTACATACACATCAGCGTCGTACTAACTCCTGTCTAAGTGATAAGGTCATGCACATCAATGCTGATGCACTTTTGTAAGCATGATACCAGGGGCTGTTGCTTTGAGTGTACATTGACTGGTAAAGCACAGTTCCCTTCAGGTTTTCGAAAACGAGAGTCACGCATCCATCCATTCTGATAAGACAAAAGAAGGTTTATCGCTTTTTGGTATGTTGTTGACGCTTTCGGGTCATCGTTTCATCAACATGCCACAGGTATCCTTGACAACACTCGGACATCCTTGGGCCGTTCATTACTCCGAACCTGGCTTATGCGTCCATCTCTATCCATTCCTGTCATAATAGCCCGCCACGACGCCATCGAATGCTTTTTGCACCAAGAGAACTTAACACCTGCGAGCGCTTTGCAAACTCATTTAAAGGGTATCAAGAATATTCCAAGGATCCTTGGACTCCTGCAGTCTGGGAAAGCTGGGATCGGTGACTGGCAAGGACTAGTGATGGTATTTTCTCCCAGTTTTTGTTTCAAAGTCGATCCGACGCCAAACGATACGCAGTTCACATACCACTCTGCAATGCTACGCGACACCCTGGGGGAACTTCACCGAGGTGATCAAGTAGAAGTCGTACGAAAGGTATGTTGTTAGCGGGTCGAATTTCTAGGGAGGCTGCAATGAATGAGCTCTTAGTTAGTGGCATCATTAGACATTGCGAGCTTCAAGGAAATCGGAAACGCTGTTAACGAGACGGTAAGCGCTTGTATTGTCGTTGCTATACCCGATCCACTTCCTTTGCTGGCCAGATTGACTGGGAAGAATCCGCCACCAATAATCGCGTATGCGTCAGGCCATATATCGATGAAGAACTAGATCAGAAGAAACACGTTTATGCTGGATTGGACGCTGTCTTGGTGCGATCCTTGCTTCATAGTCTTTCCTCTGCTCATACGTGTCATAGTGCAAGGTCGCCGAGCAAATATGCCAGAAGATTCCTATGGATTACACAAAATCTCTTAACGTAGTATATTTTCCACAGCTAGGTGGTTCATCTTCGAGCCTCGTTTTATCTTGCATATTCAAGGGTATCCATGTCAAGGCTTTTTGATCTGCGTTCCGATGCAAGAGGAATGGGCGTCCGAGGAAGGCATCAAAGTTTTAGACGGGTGGAGCTTTCAGGTAGCAGCGCAACTTTATTCCTGTTATATACTAGGCTTACTGGATCGCCCAGTTTTCCTCGGAGCAAGTGTCAGCGTTATTGTTGATTGTGTCACCTAATTCCCCTCTCAGTGCGCATGTGTATTTCAAATCGCAAGAGATGCATGGTAAGATTAACTTTACCCTTGTTCCGAGAAAATTTGCAATTCAGCGCAAGACATGGACACGCACATCGGTGATCTACATCCGTCGATAGTCGGTGCGAGTTTTAATCAGTTTTCAACCAATAAGAACACACTCATAGGCAACAGACCGTGAAATAGAGATCGTCCAAGAGCTCTTGGAACGAATTCTTGTATTCAGTGAAGGGATGAGACACGCGTGCGACATTTGTGCGGAACTCGACTGCCTCCTTGCCTTCGCGGAGGCTTCCCGGGCAAATAATTACTGTCGGCCACAGATGACGGTGGATCGTATAATTGACATCGATCAAGGACGGTGAGCGATGTGGAATACTACATGTTACATGACTAACCTGTTATCTCGCAAGTCATCCCTTGCAAGAGCAGGTAGTCGACATTTTTGTTCCCAATAATGCTCAGCTTGTAGCTGGTGTCGGATTTGGCGCAAGTGCTGAACAGCAGACAGATATTGACCATCTGTCAACGTGGAGCAGCATTGTTTTGTGCACTGGCGCGAATGCGTGCGGAAAGGTGAGTTCAAGTTACATGTCAAAACTTTGCAGCTGCTATAACCCCGCTCTTGCAGAGTGTCTACTTGAAACAGGTGAATTTCCGAACAATCGCTGTGCCTAGTTTTATTGAAAGGAGTACAGGTGGCTCTCATCCAATACATGGCTCAGGTTTGTAAGCACTCTGAGCATTGAAGACTCGTAACTCATCCATGGCGCCAGATCGGCTGGTAAGGAAGTCCTGACCATTTCCGCGCTGCATAACCCCGTAAAGTTTTGTTCCAGCAGCATCTGCCACCCTGGGAATCGTCGACAAAAGTAATGCTGGACTTTTCGCTTTATGCCAACTAACCCGTTGCTGCAGTCTTTACCCGTGTCCAGACCCGCGAATCAGTATCCAAAGTATTATCATAGTGCTCCCGGTTATTTCTTATGCTGAACTAGCGGCAAGGTTCAATCCGCGTTCATGATTGATCTCAACCAGGTCTCCCTGGCCCTCCGAAACTGTACCGCAAACTCTCTTATTCTCCTCGACGAATTCGGAAAAGGGACGGTCCCTGCAGGCTCGTTTTCTTCATGGTGCAACTCGGTGATTCTTACTTATATCAATCATGCAGATGGGGCCGGGTTGTTTTGCGGAGTCATAAAGCATCTTCTGAATCGAGGGTCTCAATGTCCCAAAGTTTTGGCTGCCACTCATTTCCATGAAGTCTTCCAGGAGGACATGCTCGATCCCGGAAAGTTTCCAATCACGTTCTCTCACATGCAGGTCCTCTTCACTTCAAGCAAAGGCAACATCCTCAATCCTGGTGACGCATCGATATCAGAAGACTCAGGGCCAACCAATCACGAAAGGGTCGAATCTACATCTGTTGTCCCCCCTGGGGAAAAGATCACCTATCTTTATCGGTACAGTTGGGTTTATATGATCATCAACGTGCCTGATCAGTGACTTAGAGTATCCCCTGGTCTTTCGTGCAACTCACATGCAGCTCAATGTGCCACAATGTTTGGTTTGCCGTCTCGTACCGTGCAGCGCGCGCAGTACGTCAGGTAGTATCTCTTCCATTTATGCGCTTCCTGGGGCAAATATTCACTGGTACGTTAAGTAAATTGTTGAACGATCATGAGCTCGCGCAGCTCCTAGAGGAGAAAATGACCGCAGAGGAGCAAGAAAATATCAAGGTCGCTGGAATCGCCGCCTACAAATTTCTGGCAATGGACCTCACGAACGATCAAGCTTCTCCTAAGACAGGCATCAAATCGAGACTTGCGGAGGCGCTAGGTCGAGCTCTACACGAATAATTCTATTCCACATATGCATACAATATCACTGTAAAGGATCGCTGTTACTCTAAAAACATTACAGCGGGCCTCTTATCCGCGTCGATTCTCGGGGACACCCGTCACTTACTTCTTCCTGTGCACTGGTGCAAAAAAATATCAAATGGCAGCGCTACTCTCCTTATGTATCTCCAGACCAGGGGGTGCGCCCAAGGCTATTTGAGAAATGATCAAAAATTAGAATGTGATATGTTTTCAATCAAGCTTACCTTCTTTAATTGCACCATACATTAGGAACTGCCCAGATACGAGGCCCGCGGTCATAACCATCCTGGGTCCGAGTCCAGCAAAAAGGCCACGGAAACCGGCCTCACGAGCAAGTGCTGCCAGTCGTGACGACATGGAGCCTGTTGGTCCGTGTCCCTTGTTTATCTGGCTCAATAGCGTATCCGCTGGCTGCATGTCATAGTTCCAGAAAGTTAGAAAAATTGGTGGAGAGACTTCATGGAAAATACTCACATGGCTTAAAATGGCTGCTGCGAAACCTGCAATGATGCCGCTACCAAGCTGTAGTGCGAACTTGTTGGTACTGGAAAGCGAGCGACGAGTCTCTTCTGACATGGAACGGAAAGCAATCTCGTGGCAGTATTCATTCACCGTAAATTGCCCTATAGCATAAGGTATCTGTCTGAGCAACGTTATTTGTGGAACTCTTCAATTATTTACTGGGACGGGCTTACTTGCAGATAATCGGTAAAAAACCTGCGTACAACTCGCGTATGCCACCTTCACGCGCTAAACGAGTGAAGCCCGTGACAAGTCCAGTCGCGTAACTTCGGTTTGAGACGAGACGGATGCGGGTGGCCTCTAGGGGAGTCAGAAGGATATCTGCAAAGAACCTATGGTAAAGTATGAAAAATAGAAAACTACTAAGATTTTGAGACGTACTCCGCAACGCTAGCTGAACCAAGGTAGATTGCTGTTCGATACTTCACTGCCGCCTCCTGGCTTCCTGCAAACTCTACTGATTTCTTCTTCCAGTACTCGTATCCAGCGAATTTTGCGCCTCCTTGTACAAGATAACCGACTGCAGTTGGGCCAAAACCTGTTAGAAGAGCTTTAGGTCCTTCTGTCGCGATAACATGACGCGTTCCGGTCAACATGTTTAGCTTCCTGTATGCAGGATCAATTTGAATTCGCGTCTTTACGACGTCAAGAGCTGCAAGAGGAAAGATAAGTATGGCCGCGGTAGGTTAGAAATAATGTCCCTCACGCGTCATCGCTACATGAGTGATCCTTGATCTGCGTTAATGTGCCGTCATGCAGAACGTCGCACAGACTTACGTGCAGCATAGCGCGCCTGACATGGATTGTTTCAGAATCGCGTATCGGGCGGCGATACAAGTTGTCCATCATGATAAGTGAGTCACATACCTGCGAGGAAGAAGGAAGAGTAATCCTTTGAAGTGAACTGGGGGATCGCAATAGGCGCCGCCTTGCTCGTCATGGTCTAAGTTAGAGTTAGCGCTGGACAGCTGTACGCATTTTATACCCCGCTGCTTGTACAGCTCTGATGATGACGTCGACTTGGTTTGAGCGGCCTGCGGACTCAATTTGTTCACTGTACCCGGCGGATATGCTATTTTTAGGCTCTTCGTTGAAGAGCCTTGTGACCAGCGGTTCGTGCCGGTCCGTTGTACGTAGTTCATATACCCTCTCACTAAACCTCTCACCCTGATACCACTATCAACCAAGTATCATCATGTCGCCCGTCACACAGATCATGCACTTCAAGACCACTGCTGCCTATGTCAACAATCCCACTGACTTAATTTCTAACCTTGCAAGCAAGAATTCCGATAAAATCGATGGGCTTGCTGAGTGAGTACAACCCAACCTCCTCGAAGTGCACTGGCTCATCTGCTCGATCAAAGGGCATACGTGGGTTTCGAGACTGAGGATCCAAGCAACGCATTCTGGGTCATGGGTAGGTCAAGTTTGCAACGCGACTAAGTCCAATAGCGTTGAGATGACCATCGGTAGAGTGGACCTCGAAGTCTGCGCATGACACGTATCATCAGTCAGACAATTTCAAGGCTACACAGACAGCTGCTCGTCAAGTCTTCGCGGGAAAACCTAGTCACGTATTTGTCCAATTTCCCAGCACCAAGGGGATTTTGTCCGCCCCTGTGACGGAGTTTGTTACTTTCACTCTCAAGGCGGGTGTCACTATGGACAAGCTTACGCCGCTCGTCAATCAACTCCAGAGCAAGCTTCAAGGGACACCAAATTTTTATGGCTCGAGCTGGGCTCCCGTCATGGATAAATCCAACGTGTATTATGGCGTGTTAGGATGGACGAGTGTGCAGGTAATTCTGTCAGTAGTTCTCCCGCCAAGTCACCGCTGATCGGATACAGGCACACTGGGATGCTGTAAGCTCGGGCCCTCTCAAAGAGATCATCGATAAAGTGAAGGAGATCGCTGACCTCTGGCTTGTCCACGGCATCCTGACACAACACAACATGTAATCTTCTTGATCGTCGTGCGTTTCATATGAACTTGGACAAGGTCGTTATCGTGTAGGAAGTACCTCGAAGTCGTAAAATTTGACTTGTTTTAAACTGGGTTTGAGCAACAATTTGATAAAGGAGCGATAATATTTTATAAATAACAGGTTACTGGTAGGTCATAACTTACTCCTCACTTGGCTGGAATTCGACTCTGGTGATATGTTAATAATGTCAGGTTGGTTGGCATATTGCTGAATGCAACGTGGATCTCACCTTCCAGCATGTAGCTTCTGAGCTCACACTGCCACTACTATTATCCACGTAGGCGTATGGAGTGGATACTGTGGAAATGTGACGCACCCGGCGATTGGCTTTGATCGGACCGCTAGAGCATTGCCTGCCGACCCTGTATGCGACTGCTCGCGGCAATTATACCAAGCTTACTTACTATCATGTACAATGTGAGATCCTAGGGGGATCAGCGTCCGGCATTGAGCGATTACTTGCTCTCGGGGATTGGAGTTGACTAGTGTTTCTATCCTTTCAAGAAATATCACAGTGTCATTGTGGGCTGCGGCTTCGTAACAGGGATGTGCCACAGTGGCGAGATGAGTCACCGCCCACGCCTGCATGTAAACGTGCGGCACGAATTGCAGCGAATAGCAGAGGCAGCCTTGTAAACGCGATTAACGGCTGTGAGAGGGTGCGGGTCTTGAGTTGGTTGTACTCGGTACCAAGCTTTTGCTACATGGAGTAAAGAACTAGCGTACAGAAAGCGCAGGAAGGATGACGGGTTAATATGATTTACGAAGAGATAATGCAGGTGTGCGGGCTGTGCACGTCGTGATGTGTGGTGAGCACGCACAGTGCACGAGTTATTTGACCTTGTGTGATCCTCACCGCGGATGGGAATAAAGCAAGAATAAAGGAGAACCTACAACTTCAACTCCGACGCCCAAACGAATACGTATCCCGTCCTCCTCTACCTCATATACTCTGTCGCCTCGTTGCGCAGCTCTCTCTCAACCATGTCTGTCCACCTCATCCCCAACAATGCGTTGGGTTTCAACAGTACGTTCTCTGTGATTTTCGATACCAAGCGCCCGACAGACAGCTCAACTTTTTTGTGTTCAGGACCTTTCTCGCAGCTCGTGAAGCAAGTTCTTACTATTACAAACAAAAATGCCCAGCCAGTTGCGTTCAAAGTCAAGACTACAGCACCCAAGGTGAGCGGGGTGATCCAGACGAAAGATGTCATGGCTTATAAATATCATAGTTGTACTGCGTGCGACCGAACTCTGGGAGGGTAGAGCCTGGTGAAAGTGTCGATGTCTCTGGTATGCCGCCTCATGTTCTGACCATGCGTCGACTTTGCTTACATGTTCAATAGTAATGCTCCAACCGATGAAGGATGAGCCACCTTTGTCATCCAAGTGCAAGGACAAGTTCCTGATCCAGAGCACCCTTATCACACCGGAGAAGGAGACCAGGGAACTTCAGGACTTCGTAAGCCTTTGCTGTGCGACCATGCCTGCATAACGTGTTCTCATCATGTCGCTCCACAGTGGAATGCGCCACCAGGTGGTGGAGAAGAGTGGAAAGTTTACCAGCAAAAGCTCCGTGTCGTGTATCTCCCGCCCGAAGGGCAAACTGTCGAGGAGGAGGATGAGGGACACATGGAGGCCCCTCTACCTCACAGTACTCCCCTGCGCGTGGAGCCTTCTGGTGGGCCATCTGTTAGTGCTTTCACTCATTTCGAGTATTTGAAATGCTGAATTCAACCTCACTTTCTTTCTGCAGAACTATGCAACTGTTCAGGATCCACAGCCACGCCCTCACCTACCCATGCCACAATTCTCCTTATCAGATGACGAAGGCCCAGCTGCGCCGCTGGTGCACCTGCAGCGCTCCGCTACGCCACCCGCTCCAGCACCAGAGCGAGAGCTGAACAGTTCTCAAGAGGCTGGATCTTATCATGAGGATCTCGCATTTCAGAGATCTACCAGCGGTGGTGTCGGCGTTGTCAACGTCAATGTGCATTCACCTTCGCCACCACCTTCTCCTCCGGTTGCACCGATTGCGTCGATTAATCAAGAAATGGAAGCGAAGTACTATGCATCTCAGGCAGAGATACAACGACTACGGGCTCTTCTTGCGGCGGTGCCGGATCCCAGCTCTGTGGCGCCGGAATCCATTGCGCCCACATCCATCGCTCCCTCGGACTTCCGGAGGAGACATACGTCCGCGCTTTCAGATGACGGTGAGACGTATGCGGGATCTGACGTCGGCACCATGGTGGAACACGAAAGCATTATCCACCAGGAGGGGGTCCCACTACAGGTGGTTGTTATTATTGCGCTCGGCGTTTTTATCACGACGTATCTATTTTTCTAAGTAGCCAAGCAGAAACCTGATCGTTTCGTCCCTTTCCTTCTTCGATCCCTCCGGGGCCGTTGAAGTCATCTCACGCGGTGTATGTCTCACATCATATCCACTCTTTTTCTACTCGGTTGGTGATGTGAGGAGGTTGGGTATGGGGGCGAAGAATACGAGTAGAGGTCGGGGTTACCGTTTCTCTTGACTTTTTGCATCCATCACTGAGGTATATACGTTAGCATCTTCTTTCTTTTGTTGTGTCTGCTTAGTGTTATCGTTTTGTTCATAGCTATATATAATCTGATTTTTGAATAACGATGACCATGGATATATTATCATTAGCCTTAACATCGTACGGTGTCGGTCTTCATTCTCGTGTGAACACGGGGCGCTGAACCGCAGGGCATGTCGACCCAAAGTTTACAAGCGAACTTATCATATCAGAGAGCACATGGTGAGAGTGACAGGAAGTCTGCCGTATCTCTATTAACTCGTTACAGACGTCGAGAGTCAGTCGACCTATGTAATATTAGACATTGGTCACCTGAAGCATTCCAGACCACAGCGGGCCGGAAACCGTGTGTGTGAGCACTGCCAGGCTCACGTCATAGAAAGGATACGTGGTCAGTGACAGTAGCGCTCTAAAGTGAACTTGACCTACCATGGAACCTTACCCTCAAAAGCAGTCTAAGAGACCTATCTTTTTCATTTCAGCGATTACTGCCGTGACCTTATTCTTCGTCTACAGCTGGCTCTTCAAGTCATCTGAGGCTGCGATTGTCCAAAAGGTGTGTTCTTAATGGCGGCATTCTATTGTGGCTGACCAGAACCACAGGCAGTCGTGGTGTTGAAGGGCGACTCCCCAGTCACTGGCACCATCACATTTGAGCAGTCCTCAGCAGGTGGACCAGTCAAGGTTTCAGGAGAAATCAAAAATCTCGATCCTTCTTCCTTACGTGGCTTCCACGTACAGTGAGTAATACCCAGTTGAACTACGTCCATATTAAACTCTACCAACAGCTCTCTAGGAGACCTGAGTAATGGGTGTCTTTCAACGGGGTCGCACTTCAACCCATACGACAAAACGCATGGCGCGCCGTCGGACTCCGTCAGACATGTTGGCGACCTTGGGAACATCGAGAGCGACGAATATGGCACAGCCACCCTTTCTTTCACGGACAGTTTGATCTCTTTGAATGGCCCATTGGGCATAGTTGGGTAAGATGTACAGATATACGGAACGCAGCATGAGACTCATAATATTTTCCCTTGCAGACGGGCTGTGGTCGTTCACGCGGTATGACGCCTTTCCATGTCGACATGGTTCTTCACTAACTTCCTGTCGTGCAGGGCATTGATGATCTGGGCAACGGCGACAATGAAGAGTCTCTCAAGACTGGAAACGCAGGGGGACGAGCCGCCTGTGGTGTCATCGGTTGGTTTCTCATTCTTCATGACGAGCTGTTGTTCATCTCGCCACAGGACTTGTATAATCGTTGGAGAACTAGCACATGCCATATTCGAGTTGTCTTGCTAAGGTCATCGTATCAATCTATGTAAGTTACCTGTATCCTTTTCACTGACACTTACTTGCGCTGCATGGGTGTTGAGATTCGAGAAGAGCTCATTAGTCTGGCAAATACCTACTAGTATCGACATTATATCTACGTGGTGATCTAAGAAGTTTGGAAATCAGATTTATGGGATAACTATGTATGTGCTAGCTAAATTGTCACTGAATTCTAGCATGGATTCGGGAAGTATAGCTGTGAACTCAGTCTCACTGATTGTAACTCTGACATTAATATTACTCTAATACCGATAGGGGAAAGTGGCGATTCAAGACAAAGATCGTCCTAGCGCAAGACTCGGATCCGGACAAGAAACTCGCCTATCGCTGAAGTTAGTTAGTTTACAATGACTTGTCCGACTTTTGATTGTTACACATATCTACATAACTTCGGCACACGCACGAGTCAAAACATGACAGTGAGAGCGAAATAACTACTGATTTTCACACATAACTTCTCTGATCCCCTATGAAGTATAGCTGCGAACGGGAAAAATGACCTGATCCCCTATGAAATCCTCAGAACCCACTTGAACTTGACCGCACTGACTGGCGGCAACGCTCACTAGACCATCTCTTTACTGCCAGCAGTGCTAGTGTGGAAACGTGAGCTTATCCTTTGCGACTTGCTACGCACGACCTACCCCTGCAAAGCTTTGAGGATTTCTGCCTTGCCCTTGCGAAGCCAGTCAGTTGGTGTTTCGTTCTTGGCAGTGCCTCCAGAAAGGGACCCAAGAAAATTATTACGAGGTGAGAATACCCAAACCGCCGGGTCTGGGGTAGGTCTGGCTGTAAGAGCACGAAGTTCCTTCTCTGGATGGACAGACTCAGGATTGCCACACAGTTAGAACTTGTATCACCTACGTATGATATTTTGCACAAAATGATCCATGTTCTATGTACATTCCTGAGTGAGGGCACATCCC
>LVVM01005853.1:45869-66105 GCA_001882365.1 Rhizopogon vesiculosus | reverse complement strand
CCTTTCCAACCCAGTCAGAGCATCCACGAGCTGATTAAGTGATGCATAAAGCAAATCTGCGAGCGGAATTATCACTGATAGTGAAGAACAGTATCGGCAGACATACTTATAGTTGGAACATCCACAGTTTTGCGGACTTGCAGTGCGGCGATGTAAGAACTCTTCGAGGACACAAATGAGATCTTTTAAAAAAACAAAATTCACGTAAAGACTTACCAAAAACAAAGATATCTCCAAAGGTACGTTATTTTCGTTAGAACGAAAACCTCGCCCTGCACCATCCACTCCAACGGCTTTTCTTGCATCTTTCTTTATAATTGTCCATATCCAAAAGAAAAACGAGAATGGAAATGCTGCTTGCCAGGAGTGCTTGGGGGGCATTGAAGAGGGTAGAATAGATTCCTCATCACAGATCGTGCTGTCTGTCGCAAATGACCCATTGGCAGTTCGCGAAGGAATGGCTGACAATGGAATGTGGGCCCTAGCTGCTCGGGTTCCTGATGCATGCAATGCGGGTACATCGTGGCTACGACGAGAGTACGTGCTTGCATGAGCTGGTCCATGATGCAACTCTGGGAGATTTGCAGGAGAGATGCTGGCAGGAAGCGAGTATGTGCTTGCATGAGCTGGTCTATGATGCAACTCCGGGAGATTTGCAGGAGGGATGCTGGCAGGAAGCGAGTAATATGAAGGGAGGAAGGAGACGAGCGGATGTAGATCTTCATAGTTAATTCCGTCTTCTCCTCGCAGATAGTGCTTGACGGCGACAGCATAGGCCTCGAGTAAATTTATCACTGTCTTCTTCTCAATTAAGGTCTTCGCCTGGTCCTCTTCTTTTTCTTCATCAGACATAGGATGACCCCCTGTTGGAGCTAGTGAAGATTTGTCCGTATCTGGTTGAGAGAGACCTGCGAAGAAGAAAGAACCTGCGCACCTGGGACATGAAACCAGACGGTCCGAGCAAAGACGCGGCAGTTAAGCATGATTTGAGACCAGAGCTTTCGCCCTTCATTGTAACGTTCAATGCCAGACGTCGTTCGAAAAGATATTACGAATCCCAGGACAGTACCGAACCTGTGACGAGAGTTGGTCAAAGATTACTGAGTCTGAGGGCATCTTACACAGTGATAAGGGTGGACTGAATCGAGAATTTTCCATGCGTATGGTGATTAAGCATGCATATAGCGGACGACCAGATAGCAGTGCAAATCAATACAGGCCAGCATCTACTTAGAGCGGTAGTCGACAGGACGTCCAACAAAGTCGGAGAATTGTCCATGGTTCTGAGTGCGGGCTCAGAGCAGTTGAGGGAAGAGTAAGCCTGGGGGGAGTATCTGTGCACTTAGCATGAGAAGATAATGAGCAGGTGGACACACAAGTTCTGTGAGGTCCTTAAGGCGAGAAATGGGCCGAATACCCTACAACAAGGACCGAGTACCGTCAATGTCGTCTTGTTGGCCCCGGGAAGGCACGTTGCCGAGGATCTGCAAGCTGTGCGTTAATCATCACCTAACGCCGGGTTCAAGACATCCTCCACCTACCCGTTTGACATGCTCTGTACACGGTCTAATGAGAGTAACATTGACGTTCCTACCATAAACTGCCTGCTCAGTGGTTTGGACAGAAGGCTGACTACAACTGCTGTACATGTGTGTCAAAGAGATTTACGCACTGCCGGACTACCAGGTCGTTACCTGTCTGATGAACTAACTTTACAACGGCCAGGGGTGCAGCTTTGTGCGCCTTCGAACACCCATGCGCAAATGCACAGTGATCCTACGATTTAGTCGTCCCGACTCCCTACGAATACATGCAGTGTAGTATTTTTGAACTGGTATCGGACGAGGGAGCGCAAACGAATTAAATTGCCTGTAAGCGAGTGTATGTAAATACTATAGTATTATCTTACCTATGTACTAGCCGACTAAAGTCGCTCCTTCGTAAGGTGAGTTCATTGAAGAACGGGCGAGCTCGCCTTTGTCTAAGTCTTCAGATCTAGAGTGTATCCTTTCCGACGCTCCCAGACCAAGTTGGTCTGATCAACTCGCACCGTCGGTTCCACGGAGGTTGAGTACTGAGTATCCGAACCAGAAAGTCGGCGTGCTTGGCGGTGGCCAAGAAGATGAAGTCATTAGACTGCAGATTGAAGTAATGCGAGTTGAAGCGAATGTCAACAAGCTCAATAAGTGTCCGGGAACGAGTAACCATTATCGTCCAAGTCAATTGGAAGGTCATCAAGATCCTCCTCGGCACCGCCATTTCGGCCCGGAGCTGGTGTAACATTTAAAGATATTACTAGATATTCCCACGAGTTCGACCTTTGACTCTTCCCCCAACATGACAGACATGACAGTGAATTTTTTTTGAAAGAAAATGAACGAAGAGGTTCTCGTGTCATGACTAACTTTATGATATTTGACCCTAGTTTTGTAGATGAAATGCTCCCTCCAACGACAAGAGTCACAAGACCACTACGGAAAATTCTGAAATACGACATAGTAACTCTACATGACCCCTGAGGTCATACTAAATTAAAAGCCTCCGGGGCGACTTTCTCAGTGGGATCCCGTCACCCATGTGGTGGGTCAGACGTAAAGTTGCCGCAGTCCGGTTCAGGTCTGGTTTGGGCACCTCTTGGCTGAACCTGAACTCGAACCATAGGGAGATCTGGAGTTTTTGCTGGACCGGAACCTAGACTAACGGTTCAGCAGCGGACCGGTTCTTTGTGGTTCAGACGATAGTTATCGATCTCGTCGCTGGGAGGACCATGCTATTATCAAGCCTTCACAATTGCCTGAAGCAGATCATACGAATATTGTTGTGAGACGGGCCCGATACACCCAGGAAAGCAGTCCCATTCCCATCCGGTAGTGGATGACGAATGCAACGTTCGAGATACGGATGACGATAGATTTACTGCGGGACACAGACAGGAGCAATGGGATTCATACAGTACTAGTATAAATGAGAGGCCAGATACTTATCCTTCCGCCGTTCGAGTCTTACTCGTGGACGAAACCTCCAACAAGTATATGTCCCTACGGTCAGGCCTGGCTCGTACAGAAATTCTTTCTCATTCTGTTCATTGATCCGTGTTCCATATTCAAATTACTAATTGCAGCGGTACGTGACCGTTCATATCGTCTTGCCCTCGGAGCGTTGGTCACTGTTTAGCAACTCAAATCTGGCTACTGATATATGGATGACTGGGAGGGTGAGAATGGCCATGAGGCGTTCAAGGGTTTAGCTGTCGTGGTGAAGCTGTTTATGGATATAAGTAAGTACTGTTTCTGTGTCTTCCGTCTGTCCTCGTATTGAAATTGTGGTTCGAGAATCGACAGTGCAACTCGGCTGGATGGTGCGTACACGTTATCATCTTGTGTCACCCACTCTGCTACGCAGAATGACGCATTCGTTGAGAATTCGGGCACCCTCCCTGGCACGTTTCGTGACTTGTCGCGCGCAAGGTTGCTTCTGCGAACCCAGAAAAACGTGAGGCTGGTAAGGCGGTGGAATATCGAAGCCCCTAACAAGTATTGTCGGAAGAAAAATTGTTGTGTTGTCACTCACTTGGACCGTACATGCCATGAATTTAAAAGGCGCTCTTTTAGACATTGAAGAGAACGAGATGCTGTATGTAAAACGTGCATGTCGGTGCAAATTGCAATAGGTACGGAACATTTGGTCGTAAAGTTGGGATGGAACGTTCTGTTAAACGGTCGATCGCTATTACTATGTTACATCCAGATCATACATAAAGACATGTAAGTTAAGACATTGTTGCTCCAGGACAACCTAATGTAAAAGAACTGTGTATATTGAAGACAACAGCGCGCGTTGTGAAGGCTTCGCGGTCACCGGTCACCAGCCACCAGAACACCCCGCTTCTCCAGGCGTTCCCAACGGACACTATTCATCGCGAATACTCTTAAGAAAAAACGGTAAACAGTACTGATAGGCGAACGACATGGCCCAATTTGAGCAAATTAGTCACTGATTCCTAGCATAGATCCAAGATGTAAACCAAGCCCGCTGTATTGACCCACGATGTAACTGGGCGTGCGCCTGCTCCTTTCTCAACCGTTCCTCTGTTGCCAACTGTTCTTCCGCGATCGCTTCTGTAACGACAGCTTCCCGAGTGGTGACGTTAGCAGGATGTGGCAGCGTCGCCCGTGAGCCACCATGCATAATTGAATGCATCGAACGCGCAAAATCAGCTTGCGCGTGAAGATCTGGTCGAGACCCAGGATCAACACCATGATATTGAGAATGCGGGTGGAGATCGGGTGGCGGGAGATAAGAAATTGCCCTTTCACGGGATCTCGCCGGTACACATTCGAAAGATGACTTGCGAGGGAATGGGAATTGGGAACGACTCCCGTCTATGGTTTGTGACCGACGTAGAAGATCTCGGGATGCGCGGTTGCCATTGCTCATCACGCTGGCACTGCTCCCTGAACGATTTCGAGAAAATAACGATGGACGTCGTGGCCTCGTGGACTCCATATCATCCTCTAGGTCAATGACATTGGCGCGGGACTTTATGCCCTCAGGAAGATCAATATCCTCACGACCACTGTACCGCCTACTCGCAAGGATGGATGGTGGCTCTTCACTGGTCACTGAGCTGGGAAGCGGGGACGTAGGCGTGGTGGACCCCACATCACCAGCGCAGAGTTCAGTTGTGAGTGCTCGGTAAACATCAACAGTGTCATCTAGGTCTAGGAGACCTAGTGGATCCCTTGGGAGCCATAGGGCATTAGAAATGGGTTTCGTGTAGTAAGGATTGTCATAAGGGATGTCATGACGGGGTTCATCATCCCATGCAGCAAGAGGTGGATGTCGTTGTACGAGAGAAGGCGAAATGCATGCTGGAGGCTGAAATAGTTCCTCAGCAGGTGATGAGTGGAGCGGACTACCAAGAGCGGCCACTGGGGGGGTTTCTTGGGTGGATGCCACTGTTGGCTTATTCTCATCCAATGAGTGTAGCCGTGAGAAGGAACCAGTGTGAGGGCCAAACGGGTTCGGTTGACGCTGGGCCGGTGGCCGAAGTCTTCGAGGAAAGGTTGAATAAGAGAAATTTATCCAGGCAGGTAACCGCCAGGTCTGGAATCTTGAATGGTGGTCATGAACACCACCTGTTCTGTCCTCATTACTGCTGGGGAGCTTTTCTTGGGGTATATTCCGGGTTCCTTGGTTGTCTTCTGCATTCGCACCAGCTCCCGCACCCGTCCGGCAAACCACCTGCGCCTCCTGGATATCATCCTGCTCGAATCTGGCGGCAACCATTCGGGTAATACTGATCATGACTCCATTTATTAGGGCAAAGACGGGAGGGAAAACTACACGCACATGATTTTCGTGATCGCAGTCAAGACGAATAAAACAGCCGCTAGTGCCATATTTGCCGTCTTGTGGAGTACAGCCATGTACGCCAGGAATACGAACTAAGTCATAATTCAGTTGACCGTATAATGGCAGAGTGCAGGACGAACTTGAGCTAGCATCAATCCTACAAAACGTAGTCATATCAGCCATGTTCGGGCATGCGAATGGGTATATCATACCATCTAGTGAATAACGAATTATGCGGATCAACAATATTTGACCATTGCATTCGTAGTTCTTCGCGTAGACATGTAATAACTACCCGTCATACATAGTCAGACCTAGTTGGGCGAAGCGTGACTATGTAATTGTTACAGACCTGATTTTTCACAATAACTGGGAAACGATTGGTTCAGCGCAAATGTCAATAGAGATCACATAAATAACCAACCAGTCTCAACAGAGAAATAGATCAAGCCGAATGGTAGGACAAGTGGGTTCAGTAGAGCAAAAAGGAGTAGCACGTGAATGACCAGGAGGTGGTTTGGTAGCCAGTCTGTGTTGAGAAATCTTGTAAGAAACCTTGAGCTCAAGCCTGAGGGAACCTACAATAGAAATTGAATGTTCGTGGACGGGTCCCGACAGCTCGCTTCCTTGGTGTCACTTGTCGCTTGGTGGAGGGGTAGGTGAATAGTGGCAACTGCAGCAATGAATGTCAACGACTTCATTACAACGTTGAAAAACCTTACGCCAACTGCAAATGCCAGTGTGAGAATGGGATACGAAATCATGAGTTATGAAAACTTACACATCGCGAGCTCAAAGCTTCCATGGATTGCAGTGGTAAAGATAACTGCAAGCAGAATCCTTCAATCCACTGAGAAAATGTTCGAGAAGTTGTACGTACGCCATCCAACATAGAAAGGTCCAGCCGCCGTGAAACTAGTAGCGACAGTGTTTAATATACTACTCCCAGACACGGCCTTCAACGAAGTGAGGAAAGACTGGACCGCAGCGGTTCCCACGCAGAAAAACACCAAAACGTTAACGATTAGGAACTTATAGTAACGGGTCATAATCCTGTCGTGCATCGCAGAAAGGGTGATGATTGTATGTGCTTTCTTAGCAATGAGAAGAAGAATCAGTGGAATGAGCATCATGAGCAGTGAAATGAGGATGGTCGGAAGGAAGGATTGAATGACCTCTTCCTCCCAAGGGTGGCTAGAAAGATAATTGTACTACATGGTGCTTAGTATAGAAAGTGTTAAAGAATCATCGTACGAACCAAACTTGGCCAGAATGTCGAGATGCTTTGAATGGAGACGAGACCAACAAACAGTGTCACTGGGAAAATCCAGAATATTGTAAACGCCCTGAACCATAATCAGCTCATCCTCGTGGTCATGCTCCAACAGATCACCACTTACCAGACCCCGACGTTTACTACCCAATCTTTGAGGATGTCCACTCGATAAGTTGTCCACATTACTCTTTTCCAGTCGATGTCTTCATACTGCGGAGCCATTGTCACGAGGCATGCAAGTGGGTTATCAGGATGTACCGCTAAGTATTTGCATGCCTTCTTTGCATCCGCCGGATCTTTGAAAGTTACGAATGCTGTTGATACAGCGTGGTATTCCTTAGCAGCTTTTGCGCGATTCTGCATGATCAACGAGGTAAGGAGCTTGAGTTTGACTGTGTAGTAATCGATGCTCGGTGCAGTTTTCCCCCGAAAGAAGACAGAAAGGTGAATCAACGGCTGGTATGGGTTCAGTACGCTTGGAGGTAAACTAAGCAGTGCATCCCAAATCGTTCCGGAAGGAGTGTCAATGTTCTCCTTGCTTGGAACATCTACCTCTTTATCCACTTTGGACACTGTCAGTTCACAATAGCCATCAAGTTTCCTGATACGCACCTTTCACCTTCCGAACGAGTTTACGCCTTGAGAGCGAAAACTTGCTAGTCAATTCATAATCATCCAGAAACGGTGCGAGCGTCCGAACGAGTATGTCCATATTGTTCTGCTGTTCGTCGTGGCTTTGGCTAAACCCATTTTCAATATCTGCAGTCCTATTCTGAGTGCGCATAGGCGCGGTGGTATCTTCCTTTGAACTGCGCCTACGTTCTACCTCGTTGTACGCCGCTAAGAGTGCCTTATTTGCCAGTCTAATGTGTGCGGCCTCTGAACGACGGAGGATATCCTCCCGCCGTTCCAGCAATGACGCCAGCTCCGTCATTCGTAGTGCAATGACAACTCGCTCGATAACTGGTATGTTTTCCGGTGTTGAATTTGGAATATGATGAAGTTGAGTTCCATCGCTTTCTTCCTGGCTCTCATCCACAGCTTGGCGTTGAGACGTATTCATGTTTTGCGGAATGCGCTTTGCTCGATTAAAAACAAAGGCGAATAGTTTGTTTAAAAAACCGGGCTGTTTCGATGCTGGCAAGCCAACTGACGGCTTGTCGAGAGAACGTGAGAGGTAATACTCAAAGTACTCCTTGAGCTCTTTTTCTGAGCGAAGCGGAACCGGAATGTTGGTCACCATCACGGTGCGCAGACGCAAACCACGGTTAGAGCGGTCTACGTCCATGGATGGAATATCTTGGAATGGGTATTGCGGATGAGGATGCGGATGATATTGCGCTTCCCTCTCGACCATGGCATCGGATTCCGCGCTGCGCATAGCAGACTCTATTTTCGCTGCTCGGAATTTGAACGCTCCATTGCAAATGTAGAAGAGGTTTCCTATCCATGTGAGCGTGATCCAGAAGAGGAGGCATACATGAATCCAAAGTAGAGAGAAACCCTCTTGGGTTTCTACGAGTGAAGAGATCGATGCTTTAATCATTGACTGTGGTGAAATTGAATCCGAAGAAAAGTGAATGTGTATCGGAAGAAGAATAGGAGTGGTCGTGAACGTGTGTAGAAGGACAAATAATACTTATCACAATAAAAATTAGCGGATGTAACTTAAGTGCGGCTGCAAGTACTCACGGCATCCGCGCAGGAATCGCACGTATAATGTTGCATCGATTCCTCTAAGTTCATTGAGCTTTTCTTGAGGAAAGCTGATGCTGTCCTTGACCCAGGATAATGGCCAGCCTCGAGGCGTTGGAAGGGAGGGATTCCTACTACCATTATCAGAATGTGCAAAGAAATGAGCTACAAGTGACAAGACCTTGCCCACGAACGACCTTGGTACAGGCTATCGATCACCAATTAAAAGACGATGACAAGCAAAATGCTTGAGAGTGCTCACTAGCCAAACTGCCAGGACTCAACGCTTCCAAGCCCCTCAAGCTGAGCGTGGTGTCCACGTCTCTTTCTTTTCATGATCTCATGCGACGTTACAGACACCACGGCTAATACAATTGCTATGAGCGACTGATTGATGAGGCCACTGAGACAGGGAGTATTCAATGTTCAACATGCACTGAAGACTTTTGGGGAAATAGACTGAACCTGTAGTCCTTTGAAAAGAGCCTGTCTTGAATGTCGCTCATGATGGCGGGAATATCTACAAAGTGTCAGATGTGCTAGCTGGGTATCAGAGTCCAGACGTTAAGAAGTTGAGTGCTGGGGTAGTTGAGGTATCAAGAATCAGAAAACGAGACTACAGAGTCAAATGACGTCTATTCATATCCGTGCCCGACTCCACGAGTCCACCCGTTCCGCAACAAGCTAGCGACTGGCTGCAAACTACGTGGAGCCGCTCATTGTCAAAATCAAGCCTCGACTCTGCCATGCAGGAGCAATATTGATGAAGTGTTCATGTGCATTGTGGATGACGCTGTCTTCCCAGGTTGAACGAGCGCCCAATCGCCCAACAAGTTATAATAAGTTTCAACCAATCCAGAGCTTGTGAATTACTAGACGGTCTACTTCTATAGACAAATACGTGCTCTACTTCGTGCGCATTATCCGTAGTGTACTCGGCCTATACACGTAGTTCTCTGCATAGTTCTTCGGAGGGATTTTCTTGGTCGGAGGTGGTTGTCTGCGGCTACGCGTCAGTAGCCAATTCATATCAGAAGTGAGGGGGGCACCCACACGTAGTAATCCCAGCCTGGAGGAAAACAATCAGGTCAACGGACGTCGAGTTGCAACAAATGAAGCGCACCTTGTTTTTCTGCAAAGTGGACGGCATCTTCTTTGCTTTTGAATGACATCCTAGTACCCTGCATGTAATCCGCACTATGCAGATAGTGATGAACGCTGTTTCAGACGAGCAAACCAGGCAGCAAGCACTCACGAGCTGGCCCAACCCATCACGGGGTTCTCCCACCGACCTGCTCCCTGAAGGATATCCCAGTCAATGCGCCACCGCTCCGATTTCCCTGGTCCGCTTTGCATGGTGTTACGGGCTGGTTGATAGATGCGCACCGCACGATGCCGGAGTTCAGCTGGATTAGCGGTAACTCAGCTTAGCGTTTTTTCATCAATTTCAGTTTATTAGAGCACACCTGGAGCACCACTTATAACTTCTGCCGTCAATACATCAGTATGAACCGCCTCTGCAATTTGGGTGGACTCTTTCTGGGATGCATCACGAGACTGGACTGGTTGGGTGGGTGTTTCTGCAGAGAAACAGCGCATATAAGCTGGCAATGCCCTTCTGGGTATTGCCTGGCTACAAGTCCGGAGCAGAGACATTGTCGAAATCTATGTAGAGGCAAGGAGCTGGAGGCGGCGAAGTGCGGCTTGGTGGCGGTGTAAGATGTCCCACGACACGACCCGGATAGCACGATGGAACTGGAGAGCGTGAGCTTGCAAAGTTGACTCGGACTGACAACATATTTCTCCCACTAATATTTACCTGCTCAACTTCAGAAGCCGAGTGACCACTTCGCAAGACGCGCCAACTGTCAAACAGGTCCGAGTCTTGACCGGTCCATACGGTAAGTACGAAGTTATCTCACGCGATAAGGTCCTCCATGAGATTAGAATCGTCAGAATGATTGGATGAGTTTCACGCGACATGGCCTTATGACCTCGTTGGCTAACTGGGTGCGGGAGCAAG
Organism: Rhizopogon vesiculosus; assembly: GCA_001882365.1. Lineage (NCBI taxonomy): Eukaryota > Fungi > Basidiomycota > Agaricomycetes > Boletales > Rhizopogonaceae > Rhizopogon > Rhizopogon vesiculosus. Next base: position 55,756 of record LVVM01005853.1, on the reverse strand, counting down.
CAACGTACTAAAGGAACGATGGTTTTGAGAATAGGCATACTACCCACATGAGTGACCTCCAACGAAGAGTTGCCATCATTGGCGCCGGGTAAGCCTGGAGTATTGCTTATGATTTTAACAGTATATAGAGCTGAACATCTATTCGCAGTATTGGCGGGTTGTCTCAAGCTATTGCTCTCAAAACCAAACTCGGATTCAACAATTTCACAGTGAGTGGATCCTTTCAACGCTAGGACAGTCGTTCGAATCTGTTTGTAGCTATACGAGAAAGCATCTGAAGTTGGTGGAGTCTGGAGGGTACGTTTTTGTGGAGCCCCTGACTCTTACTAACAGGTTTTTGCACAGGCTAACGCATACCCTGTATGATCAAGAATTGAGGCTGCCATATATTACTCACCTTAGAGTTCTACTTAGGGATGCTCATCGGATGTTCAAATTCATTGGTACAGCTTATCGACAGACCTCTATCCATACTGGAATAAGTCTCATGGCCTTCAACCGGAGATTCAAGCCTACTGGGCCAAACTCTCCCAGAAATATAATCTGTATCCGCACATCGCATTCAACACAAAAGTGCTATCTGCCGAATGGGATAATGCGAAACAACAGTACGCTCTGGTTACAGAAGACGTCCTTACAGGCAAAAGGATGACAAGCGTAGCTCACATTGTAATTTCTGCCATTGGTATTTTGGAGGTCCCAAACATTCCATACGAGATCCCTGGATTTCGGAAATTTCAGGGGACCGCATTTCACTCCGCACAGTGGCCAAAGTCAATAAATTTGCAGAATAAACGTGTTGCGGTGATTGGAAATGCCTCGTCCGGGTGAGCCTTACGTGTTCTGCCCACTTACTTGGTGGTGACGATACAACAAGAGCACAATTCGTGCCATCAGTATCCAAAGACCCATCTGTCGAAGTAGTAAACTTCATCCGCACCCCGACCTGGTTCAACCTTCGAGTAAGATCTCTGCGGTCTATTCGATGTCTCGAGAACTGAACAAATATCTAAGCCACATATTCCGTACTCAGATACCGAGAAATGGATATTTGCCAACATCCCATTAGCGATGCGATTGCACCGAGCTTGGATCATGTTCTGGGTCGGGCTAGCTGCATTGTATGGTTTTAGCTTGCTGACTTTTGTTGCAGTTCGATTTTCCCTCTCTCTTTCCTCCGAGTGATAAAACTCGCGAGAAGCGACGTGAGGTAAGCACCATTTGCGAGTCGTGTGTGGTATTCAGTCCAACATTGCCTCTTAGGCCATGACGAAATACATCCTTGATAAGGCACCAAGTAAATACCACGCTCATATGATACCTGACTATCGTACGTATTTGATCTATGGATCACTACTTATGTGCTTACATGCTCCATAGCTGTAGGCTGCAAGCGAATTGGTTCGTCTCCAGTAGTCAGACTTACGCGACGTCCTTTCTAACATCATCTTTGCAGTTGCAGACAGTGGTTTCTTAGATAGCCTCCATCGCCCTAACTTGACGCTGAACTTCGACGGAATCACCGAAATTGTGGAAAATGGTATCGTCACAAAAACTGGTATGTACGCCATCATCGGGTGACGAGCTCCCCTCATGTTAGTTTAAGGGGAAATGTTACCATTTGACGTTATCGCATATGCGACTGGTTTCATTGGCGTGAGTGCCGTACATGATCTAATGTTTCACAAGGTACCTACTGCAACAACAGGAGCGGTACCCGATGCATGTTCAAGGCTTAAATGGAGCTACTATCCAAGGCTATTATGACGCGCATGGTGGCCCTACTGCATACTTCGGCACTGCAATTCCAGATATACCAAACTTTTACTTGCTAGCTGGTGAGTTCAGATGGGATGTCATTATCAACTGTCGCCTGATGTAATGATTACAGGTCCAAATACTGGAACATCAGCATCGACGATGTTCGTGGAGGAGGTCCAAGTAAGTCCAGTATACTTTCACACACCTCTACTCAAATTTTGTCGCAAGATTGGATACATTCTTCAACTTATAGAGCCGGTCCTTAACGGTTCCGCTTCATCCTTTAGCGTCAAAGCCGCGCCCACAGATGCATATAACGCTAAAGTTCAAGAAAGAATCTCCCGCTCAGTGTTGGTGCATTGCAATTCCTGGGCGCGGACGAACGGCACAGGCAAGCTTTTCAATCCATTCCCTTGGGCTGTGACGTGGTGGTGGTGGTGGCTTCGCAAACCGAATTGGGCTCATTTTGCAGCGGTAGGCGCTGAGAAATGGGTATGGGCAAGCCGAATAAAGGCTGTGAAGGGATGTGTTGCAGTCCTGTTACTATCTTGGTTGTGCATTCGTGGATCCTCTCAGCGGACTTTACACAACGTGGTGAGTCCGTCATTGTTCTTGATGTTATTGCTCGAACAATCACTATCGCTAGGCGAGAAAATACTTGAGTAAATTTACTCCTCGCCTTTGAGGCTCTTTGAGGCGCCATAAGAACGCGATCAGACATAGAAAAGAGACAGCTTGCGTCCTACCCTTTCACTTTCTCGCGAGGTTGGAAATTGGAAACAATGTGATGAAAGGGTACCTTTTTATTCGTCAATGATTATCAATTGCTCGATGTACACGTAACCAATTAACATGATGCACCACCGATCATGATGCTAGCTAGAACGTTCCCATTGTGAACCAATGTCAACTCGACAGGATTCAGGAGTCGCACTCTTGTTAAGTAGTGGACCCACGGGTCAAAAAAAGCTTGTCCGGATCCTCAGGTACACTCTGTAGCAAGAAACATACAAAGTCGACAGGGCCGCTAGCAGACTAGAGCAGTGCAATAACCGAAGGTAAGCCAATAGGTTAGGGTTACCTGATAGGTCAACAAATAAGCGTCAACACACGATACTCCTCAACCAGCTCGACAGAGAAAGGCCGCAAAATATCAGAACCGCCGAAACAAACTTGGTGAGTTTTTTCTTCAACGAGTGAATCAGAATAATATTTACTTTTATTACAGATATTCTCCAATCATAATGAACCGACCAGGTGTGTTCCAAGCTTGTTCTGGTGCCATTGTCGCACTTAGTTCCGCCCAGGTCAACAACCACCACAGCGACCACCAAGTCTCGTCCCTCCAGCGTCGCAGTTTCGCTCTCCGTATCCAACATCGCAATATCCCCTACCGCAGCGGAGTTATCCAACGCCAACACTGCAACAGCAAAAAAGTTATGCAACACAGGCAGGGCAGAGTGGGTCAGGAGCGGCAAGTGCAGGGACGCAGAGCAGAGACTTCGGCCCTGATGATTTCCCAGCGCTGGGGGGTCAGGCAGGCCAGCAGACGCTAGGAAGCACGAACGGAACGCATCATCTACATCCGCATCAGCACAACCACACCACGCACACACAGCTGCATAATCCACAACCGACACATAATTCTCATTCTGCTCAAGGGCCGCAAGCTCACCATCACCCACAGACGCCCGCACAACAGGTGCTCATGTCTGCGGCCGACCGGTGGGGGCTTCTTGGTCTGCTAGCGATGATTAAGAACACCGGTGTTGACGCAGATGGAGGTCTGAGCAGTGTTGGTACAGATTTGGGTGCAATGGGACTCGACATGGGCTACGAGGGGTATGTCATGCATTACTATACGACCGACCTTTTTTGTTCATGTGGCACCGAAGAAACCTGTATTCAACATTTATAACGCCGTGGGCAGATCAATCTGCGGCCCATAGCGTTGAACCTGATTTTCATCTGCCCCCGTGTTATAGCGCTCAACCGCCGCCACTAGGACCAGTCAAGGCTGCAGCTTTCAGCGATGAGACACTGTTTTTCATGTTCTATTCGAATCCGAGGGATGCACTACAAGAAATCGCAGCGCAGGAACTGTAAGTTTCCTCTCTTACCATTCCAATTGCAGTCGCAGGAGACTCTTGATACATTCAGTCGTGCTGTTTGACTTTTGCTTATTGATTCGAACTGAGTTTTAACTTCGCAGGTGGAATCGTAATTGGCGATATCACAAGGACCTACGGATTTGGATAACGAAAGAAAGTGGTAGCGCTCCATCATCAAAAATCCCAGGTGGCGAAGCAGGGACATACACGTGGTGGAACCCTGATGACTGGTGCAAAGAGCGTAAGGAGATGAGTGTTCGCTATGCAGACCTCGAGGAGAAAACAGTCCCAGCATTCGTGATGGGACCAGGTCTAGTATTGGCACAACCTGGACAGAACATACCCGGTCAGCAGCAGGTACCGGGTGCTACAGGGCAGCAGGGGGGAGCACAGCCAACGGGGCAACCTAGGATGCAGATGGCGGGTATATAGGCTGGATTAATCACTTTTCCGGTTATTATCGTATTCGATTCGTGTGCTTACTCCCGTATTTTAAGTGTTCCGCTTCACCGCCATGTTCTTGAAGTGAACGATTGTATCTGTACCCTTGAACTGGCCCCTTCATCCCTCCCATTTTTCTTCGTCTTTATTACCTTTGCGGATAATTGATCACTTGACACGCCAACGGCAAGGCACTACAGTTACGAGTGGTCACCGTGCGAGCTCGAAGAATCTAACGATCGGTCTCAGCCCTCACTAGCACTAAATACTGTCTCGAAGTGAGCTTCTCGAAGCTGCATGGAATATTCAACACCTTAGTCAGAATGCGGCGTCTGATGGGCTAACTGGTGCGTTAGAAACCCGATCGAACGGTGTTGGCGAGCTGAAAAAAGGTTAGAACTATCCACTAAGTATCATCACCGTAAGTATATATAGTATTCACCGCTGCGAAATCTATTCAGCTGAAAGGCGTAGGTGTCGGGGTTGACAACGGGATAACACGTTCTTGTCGGATAAAGACTAGGTCCGTACCGTATAAGTCTGAGTTTGATGGGTGTCTCTAGACCCTAGAGCTATGCATTATCCGACCTGAAGGGAACCTCGAGGCATTTGAACCGTCACTCAGGCAAGAATGCAACATGGACGCCTCCACGGTAAAGAAGGGGGTAGGCCACGAAAATGCAAGGGCCTAGACCTATGACTTAACTGCCCCTATGACGTGTTCCAGAGGGGCATCGCTAATTGGCCAGGAGGGACGCTCATTCGAGAGCATGAGAAAGCACAATGCAGGATGGTACATATGGTATATATGATACATCAGAAGGACATTGCATGCAGTGTCCAGGACATGCAGTCGTAAATAATATGAGTACCCGCTACGTCCAGATCACTTGTCAAAACCAATAATCCTGCTCACCGGTCGGAGCATTATCGCAGGATTTCTGTCATTCATCATGTCATTACTATCATCACCCATGTCATCGTCATCGTCTTCATCACTCTCGGAGGCTCTGGCATGTTTTAAGCCGAACATGCTCACTACTCGATTGATATGCGCTTCAGATTGCTTGAACATGGGTGGTGCGCGAAGGGAATTGGCGCATTCGGAGAGCTCCAGTACCAGATCACCATCTAATTCGGTGGTGAAGAGATCAAGGATATATCTCCTCACTGGTAAACGGTACCGTTGCGTCGAAACGGTGTGCAGGGCACGGAAAAACACAGAGGGCGATGAGAACGCCGACCGATACTCTGGCCGAGACTTCATCCTGAGATGATTGTTGAGAAATCATGGGTAAAGTGCAGAACCACTTCAAATAGCTTACTTGGCAAGTGATCGCGATGCGGCGTTTGCAATCACAGTATTGCTTAGGTTCTCTATTGCAGTGATCACCTCCAGCTCAATGTGGGATGTCGGCGGTAAAAGCCGAGAATCGCAATCCCCTGTTACCTTGACAGGATTCCAAGTAGGTAGCTGAAAAGCATCAGATACAAGCTGTTACAGAAATCTAATGCCTCACTGAAATGAATTTATCCAGATCTAAGGGTATGCACAACCCTGTTGGCAACCCAAGTGGCGACAAGGTTGCCTCCCACCGATAATCGTCCAGAATTTCAGCCCCTTGGGAGGTTGAAGAAATCAACCCGAGAACAAAGAAACACGTCCTGTAATTATGTTCAGCGTTATGAACCAAGGAGCCAACAAAATGCTTACCCTCGCACAGAGGGAATGAGAGAATGTTCAGCGATCTCCAATATGGCAGGAATAATCTCTTCCTCTTCCAGGAATGGAAGACCACCTTCGGTGGCTCCGACGTTCCCCTACATAATTGTCAATAATTTGGCTTGAACATAACTCAAACGAAGAACACGTACCACTGCCCATAGAATGCTCTTGAGTTTGAGAATTAACTCCAGATCCTCACTCTCAAGACCGTGTTGTTTTATAAAATGGGAGAACTCCGAGAAATGGCCCTTTTCACTGAGAACTTGACAGCCAAGCTCAGTTTTTGCCATTTCTCCATAAAAGTGGGGTGGAACGACCCCGTCGAAGGCCCTTGGGCCGATAAGCTACTGCGACTGTATTAGAGAGCGGGCACGTACAAGACGTCTTCATCGTCTTCTACAGCATCTGAGCTGAAGACTTTGGAAAGGAATATTTCCACCTGTACGACATAGTAGATGTTACGTTCCTGGATAGATGACGCTCAGCGGAGTGTCCCCAGTAAAAGAAAGCCCATACATGGAACCACATGTCCATCTCTCTGTCGATGTAACCTGCGTTATACAAGTAACGGAAGCCCATCGGGGTTGACATGAATCTGTGATAGCGAGTCAGCTCTGGGCCCAAGCCAAAATCGGTAGAGGTGAACAGACTTGAGCAGCAGCGGATGTCCAATTTCTCCGAGATGGTCCATCGTCGGCTGCATTTCCACGACAAGTTGCAGTACTTCCATAGCATCGCAGGCTTCTTCAAGGAATTGGATAGCCAATTCACAAACTTCTGGTTCTGGGTCATAAATTTGAGTCAAAAGAAGACGCAGTGTCCATGTGACTGGGGTAAGTGAATCTCGTATGAGATCCCCAAGGTGGTTCGTCGCATAAAGACGTGTGCGCTGTGGAAATTATATAAGGCGGATGCACGTTGCGTCCAATGTGACATGACTCACGACATCGCTCGACGTAAGAGCTTTGGAAAGTACGATGCGGGGATGACCATCACTTAAAAATATCTAGTGAATAACAGCCACTATGAGCAGAATCAAGAGCTTACATCGTACAATCCAGGTTCGTAATCACAGCGGTGATCAAGTCCTCGCGATCACGCAGCTCGCTAAGGTGATAGAAAGCAGTGAAAAATTTGAATTTTTCCATGAGCCTGGACACATCCATCAACAAGACACGAATAAGGATTACAAACGGCTCACTCACTCGATGCCTTCTGCATGTTTGCTTAAAGTTCCGAGCATTTCGAAATAACCATAAGTCAATGTCTCCGAAATCCTGAACTTGGAAAATATAGGATCGGATTCTGATGTACCGTTGAACTGCAGGATATTCGTCAAATAGGACTACGCGGTCAACTTGATAAAAGCATACCGGGTCTAATTGAGCAAAACACTTTACTAATTGCTTCAACAACTCATCTTCCGATGCGAGGAATCGAATACCATCGGGGCTAGCCAGCAACGTTGTGAGAAGGGAGCATCCTAAACGTACCCAACGAATATTGGGCTTGCGACTGATTAGTATAGAATTTTTAATCTGTAATGAGACTGCAGCATACCTGTTTCCTGGGAAGGTCAGAAAATCGATGGGAGAAAGGATGGAAAAAGGATAGTAGCCGCCGCATAAACCTTGTTACTTTGATGGCTTCTTCCAATCGTTTGTGATTCAGTAACGGCCCCTCAATCAACTCTTGAAGCATCTCAAAGTTCCATTTCGTGTTATCTTTTGTTATCATAACCTGTCACAAAGTCAAACCGGTGCACAGGGCAAATCATACATTTTAAACAAACACACCTGCGTCTCGATCAATGACGATTGGAAGGTTTTGTCGTCCATCTGCATTCCCATCTTTATTTTGACTTGCTCAACTTGTCTTTGTCCTCTCCGGACTGCGTCTTCAGTAGAGTTCGCTCTACGATATAAGATAAATGCATGTCTTGTAGACCACCTCAGGTACTCACCTGGGACGTGCATTCCTAACAGTGGGTTGCAGTCTCAGACGGTTGCGATTGAAGCTATCAATTGCTGATAGAGCAGCCGTTCCGATTATCCTATGCTCTCCTCGGTTGTAATCTGCTGCCAGATTGAATACACGCGGAACGGCCTAAAACGTATTCACATTCACATTCCGAAAATGAATGGAATGCCTTGACCATACCTGTATCTTGGCAGCGACGTTCAGCGGTAGCACTCTATTCGCCATTTGCATCACTTCGGCCATGAGCAGAGTCGCCTTACGTGACAGATTGGAACCAGTGGTGCATTCCTCCAGCATCGCGGTGAGCGCCTATCGACTGTCAGGTCTGGAATGAAACGTACATGGGATATATGCTTACATCTATCAGACCGGCGTCCGTGAAAACGAGGACGAGAAGGGCAATATACTGGTCAGTGAGCTTAAGCGTTCCAGGAGCCTTCTCTGGAGGTTTCTGGTCTGCGAGTTGATCTGCAAACGCTCGTGGTTTTCGGTACACTGCACTAGCGCTTAAGTAGCCAAAAACCTGTGATGTCCAGCTAACATACTGGTAAGCCGCCGACCGTCTATGAATGTTTTATACCATTCTGGAGCCTTGATATTAAACAGATCAAAGAACATATCCAGTATGATCTCCTTGAATCGAGGTTAGTTCTTTTCCCAATACGGAGTCATGTAACACACCCTAGTTTCGAGAGACGGTATTCGTAGCGTATTGACGATGGACTTGATTGCATGTTGATCCTCCAGGCAAAAATACATCAACCCTACGGGAAAAAAATTCATACTTGGACGGAGAGCACGTTATAGCATGCTTACCGCTCCAAGTCCGTAACATCAACTGTACGACCTTGGTACAACTTCGCATACGATCAGCATGATCAGCACCCTTGCCATAAGCGTCTGTAATGGGCGAGAGAGCAATCTACAGTATAAAGTAGAATCGTGAACCCTCAAAAAGAATAGCCTGCGCACCTCTAGATCGGTTCCAAGACGCAGGTAGGCGCGGGTACGAGGGCAGTCGATGATGTGCAAGAATGTAGCGGCTAGCATCGGTCCGACCTCCACTGGACCTTCACCAAGGGCATGTAAAAGGAATCGAATGCCCCCCGATCGCGCCACCAGATCAATGTCAATGAGTACTTCAGCGCTCTGATCAGCCCGCAGGTCGGATTCAAAGAGAACACATCCACGTACCCATTTCGGCGAGAGTTTGTACGCAAATGGGTCGAAATGGATCTTCAGCATGCTCAGCGACTGCTAGAAATGCTCGCATAATAGGTTCTGAAAGAGGGATCATGCCTGTTCCGGTAATGCCACGTCGATCCCTGGGTTCAGAGACGATATCGACGATGGTACGGATGAGCTTGATGACTTGTTCCCTTTCCACGGCGTGTTTGTTATCTCGTGCTAAAGATCTATTTAAACAAATGAGTAATTTGGAATGCACTAAACAGGATGAGTATAATACTTCACAATGAACCAGTCCAGAGGCTGCTTATGAAGCTCTCCTGCCGAATCTGAATCAACCAGTACATGTCTGATTAGCCGATAGGCAGCAGCTCGGCAGCGCATAGAGCATCGATCAGCCAGAGAAGGGATTATCCTAAAGGCATGATCAACAAGTGCTGAATAACGCGCGCGGACAATACTCACGCTTGAACAACGTCTGCGAGATTAATCTCGTAGCGGACACGAAGATTACGCTGGAAAATACAGACAAGTCGGTTCATTATATCTATCCGCGGCCTGTCGTTATCTCCTGCTGGAATACTGCTAGTGGACGATGGGGATGATGCTGAAGTGGGCGAAGTTATTGGACGCGATAGCGAATTTAAAGATTTTATGCAGCCATTGGCTTGAGCCAAAGT
>LVVM01005853.1:34889-45716 GCA_001882365.1 Rhizopogon vesiculosus | reverse complement strand
AAAAAAAATCCGATTAATTCTGGCTGCAGACCTCTGTCCCTATCATCACTGTCCGCCCTGAACCGAAAGCCGACTGGAGGAGCCTGCCCAGCGAACTTGCGCCGGTTTGCAGGAATTCCGTTCTTCCTGCGCTTCCCTCGAAATGCTCCTGCCGCTTTGTATGAGTGACTAAAAGGGTACGCCGTGCATAAGACGCACCAAGCTCGATCTTCCTCGTCAGAGACTCGATTTCTCCAGTTGCCATCTCGAGCTCCGATTCCACTTGCAGACGCATCGTTTCCTGCGCACGACGCGACGTATATAGATCAGATCAATCTCGATGAAGTAGGACGTACAGTCAGAGACAGTTTGAGAAACCTCTCCGCGCCCTCTTTGATCCTGTTCTCCCGTTCCAGTAATGCGTTGAGGGTATCAAGCTGGTAGGCAAACGAGCGCTTATTATTGACCAGGCTTGAAGGAAAGGAACAATGTACCTGGTCGTCGTCATCTCGATTCGTCCCTTCTGTGTCATGATGGAGAGTTGTTGGCTCCACGCCAGTGGACTGTGATGAGGATGAGACATTAGCCGGGTGAGTTGTTCCAGAGTTCTCAGGATCGATGCTGGTTAGCATCAACGCCTGCCGTCGGTCGTGGAGTAGTTATAATATAGATGTAGGTACTCCAGTTTGTAGGAGGGGGGGGGCTGTACTCGTCGTCGTTGCTGTTACGTAGCTGAGCCAGAAGACCGTTGATTTGGTTCAAGTTTAGATATTGGCAAAACCCTATACATAGTATACCGGCCCGTCTTCCCTCCGTAGTAAGTATGTATGACTCTCAGTAATGGCAGCAACTTGGCTGTCTAGGATGTAAACTCCGTGAATTGATGGACTAGATACATATTACTGGTCATGTGGGGTAGCAGCTGGTATTGTGAATAGTTATATCATGCATACAATCTTTTGGTGTATCTGTAAAGGAGATGAGCGATACATGGCAACAATCTCATGCCCAAATCACTCACGAATGCAAGCCATGAACACCTCCCTCCACCTGTGCGCTCGCCGTTCTCAGCTCAAATCTGACACGACCCGCCCTTACCCCTTCTTGCAGCTCCGCAACGCTGTGCACGCCGATGTCCTGAAAACTGTGCTGCACACCAACATATAGGTATGGGATGAACGCCTTGACGCTGCCCTTGTCCTGGACATCGCCCGACACGCCTTGTGCAACCTTGACCACCGACGACTCAGAGAAATAGCGCGACGTGGCGGCGTTCTCGTGTGGCTTGCTCGAGGGCTGTGGCGCGTGCTTTGTAGAGCCAGGCTTGCTATTGACCTTATCAGACGCGCCCGGTCTACCCTGCTCCATAGCCTCAAGACTACCCATGCCCCGGTAGGTCTTCACCCGCTTCCCATCATGGTAAAAATATTCCCCTGGCGCCTCTGTGGTACCCGCGAGAAGCCCTCCCATCATCACAGCGCTTGCGCCAAGGGCAAGAGCCTTGACGATATGCCCAACGTTGCCTATGCCACCGTCCGCAATCACGGGGACACCGAACTTGGACGCGAACTCTGCAACAGCAAACACAGCCGTGGCCTGTGGACGACCGACAGCCATGACCTCCTGTGTGATACAAATAGAACCACTACCCATGCCGACGCGGAGGGCATCTGCCCCCGCAGCGATGAGGCTAGCAGCCTGCTCACGAGTGACGACATTGCCTGCAATGACCTCAAGCTTGGGGAACGTTTGTTTGGTCCAACGAATCATGTCGATTTGGAACAAGGAGTTGCCCTGTGACGAGTCAAGGACGACAATATCGAGACCTGCCTCAACAAGGAGTTTGAGGCGATCTTTGTCGCTAGGTCGTGTGCCGACAGCCGCAGCGGCGTACAGCTGCTTGCTGTTGGGGTCCTTACTAGCGAGCGGGTAGTTTTGGTTTTTGAGGAGGTCAGAGCGGGCCAGGAGGGAAGTGAGACGACCCTCGTCATCGACAATGGGGAGTTTCCCCTTTTTGGAGGCACGGAGGATTTGATTGGCTTCCGCGAGTGTAACACCCTGGGGTGCAGTGATAAGGGATGTAGTCATGACCTCATGAAGGGAAGTCTCGGGCGACTCAAACTGCACGTCGCGGGATGTGATGATACCGACAAGCTTGGCTCCCAAAGAACCAGTTTCTGAAGAAGATCAAGTATCAGTTCCGTGATCGCGCGAGTAAAAATGGAATGTAAAGATCAGATATGCCAAAAGAGATTATATCCGCAGGTCACAGGCGAACCCGTTACTCGGAAGAACGAAGGTTATTGGTAAATATATTCATCGGTTAAAGAGATGGGGATGAAATATGTGAAGTACCTGTAATAGGGATGCCGCAGAATCCAAGACGGGCCTTGATATCAAGTACGTCTCCAACGGTGTGACTTGGGGAGAAGACGACAGGATCGGTGATGAAACCATTCTCGTGTCTCTTTACAGCTCGCACCATAGCAGCTTGAGATGTAGGAGATTGGTTGTGGTGAATGATACCGATACCACCCAGGAGGGCAAGACTGATTGCCATGTCTGTCTCGGTAACTGTGTCCATAGGACTACTCATAAAAGGAGTCTTGAGAACAACATTACGGGTGATTCTAGTCTCGGTGATCACATCTGAAGCGGGGAAATCGATCTTTCCTGGAAGCATAAGAAAGTCATTATAAGTGAGGCCTCCATGGACGCGGGAGTCCATGAGGTCCTTGACTGAGAGGCCATCTAAGTGTTCGTAAGTCGCGAGATGGGCGATGGCCTCCGAGGTTGAGAGCAAGCCAGCCATTTTTACAATTCGGTGCACATCCGACATTATGTCATACACGCGTCTATCGGCAAATTCCGATGTACTATAGAATTAAGGTTCAAGCCACAGTTTCCCAGTCCTCCGATACTAACTTACAAGCCCGAACCGAGCTCGACAACATCCTCAAGGCTTCAAGATGGGTCCGTCATTATCGTCTGTCCTCACCACAATGCTCACCCAGTTTATACAGTCCGCTACGCTGCCGCCGCCCTTGCCACAAATCCCGAAAAAAGTCTGTCTCGCACCTTGGTGTCCCACCCAATCTTGATCTAACCTTTGGTCTCGTTCAGCCGCCCTTGCCCGGGGCGAGTACCTCCGCACGCACTTCAAGAACATGAGGGAAGTTGCTGCAGCACTCACAGGTGAGTCTGCAAGCAATGCGGATGTGTTATAACCCTTCATCAATCCAATCATTCAGGCCTGAAGCTTACCAAAGCCTACGCCTACTTGTCTGACGTCTCCGACCACAAACAAATCATCCCTTTCCGTCGGTTCGCTGGTGGTGTCGGACGGGCTAGCCAAGCCAAGCAGTTCAAGGCAACACAGGGTGCGTCTCCCAATATCAGGGCGAGCTGAAATCTCAGAAAAGTTGACGTTTGGCGATCAATACAGGTCGTTGGCCCGAGAAATCCGTAAAGTTCATCACTCGCCTCCTGAAAAATGCAGAGTCGAACGCCGACGCGAAGAGCCTGGAGCTTGAGGACCTTTACATCAAGAACATCGGCGTCCAGCAAGCACCCGTACGTGCATCTTGTTCTAGCCTTCGATCGATATCGTAATCTCCATTTCCCCCGTAGAAAACTCGCCGCCGCACGTACCGTGCACACGGTCGTATCAACCCTTACCAGGGCCACCCTTGCCACGTCGAGGTCATCCTTAGCGTATCTGGAGAGGAGGTCGAGCGGAGCAAGGACAAGGACGCAGTTGCGACGCCCTTGTCATCATTGAACCGGAGACAGGTTGCCAGGAGGCGTATCGAGGCTGCACGCGCTTAATGTCATTCCCTCACATATTTGACACGGCTGGTGATATGCGACGGCCATGTTTCTTATGCAAAATATGCATATGCTATGACACCAGACAATCTCTCATCGAAATCACATTCAACCTGATACAATTGCGAAGGAGGGAATACAACGAGTGATCGGGAATAACTATAGTGCTAACGAGTGGACGTGTTAATGAATCATATGTATGGTTAACGAAAAGCAAATGAGTGAGGTAGACTGTCAAATATATGGTCAGTCAAATAAAGCATCATGAGATCAGAAAAAGTAAACATTGGTGCTAGATCGTAATAAGGAAGATTTCTTCACTTATCTACGGCCTGCATAGTAGAGACCGGCGCTAAGAACTTCGAATTCATTTCCGGTTGTTCTTTACTAAACGCTGGCTATGGAGAGGGTGTGAGCTCGTGATTATCAAGCGCAGAATCCTGAGATAAAACCGCACCTCTTTTCGTAAATAATGTTCTCCCATTCCAGTTCCGGGAGACTCAAGTAAGCGCAGACAACCTGCTCCATCCAGTGGCAGACATAATCCACTCGCTGGATGTGATAGGGGGTGTGACATTTCTCCATGTCTGTCTCAGTTTCAGTACGGACGAAAGAGGATAATAGTATACGGTGATATCATACCTTGGATGGCTCGTGTGAGAGGGCGGTAACGCCTGAGGTTGATGAGCTTCTCCCCACCCGGTACATTGGGGTGTTCTACACATGGCTCGTTGCCACACTGGCGCTTGACGTCGCCGACGAAAAGCACTGCAAGGCAGCATTTGTCGTTAGTCGAACGTCGGTGGCTTGGATGTGAAAAAACGTACCAAGGGTCGGCAGAGTCGGTCCAAGACTCTTTTGGATCGCCTCCTTGTAGGACTTCATACGATTGAGAGGGCTGAAAAAGAGACGTAGATAGAGTCGGATCTCGTCGTGCTTTGCTCCGATGTCCTGCAGAAGGAGCATCAGCCTGAACTCAACACCGTAGTCTTACGTGCATTCATACCAATGAATTGCCAATCAAACTATGGCGATCGCATGCTGAGTACAATGCCCACGAACCGGCGTAGTTTCTGATTTTGTGACATTCCTGCAAGTAAACGAAGCACATTAGCTGCGATGCATGGCTGAATAACGAAAACGCACTTGTGCCCAGTCCAGGAAAAATTGTACCTTCGCGACACGAGACTCCACGGACGGTTCAGATACAATGGCGTCTATCACCCAAAGGTGAAGGGCCTTTTCAAAGGAAGCATACGTGGTGACCTTTGGACCAGCATCATTGAAAACACCATACGTCGTCTTTCCAGTCGCCTCCTCCACCCAAAAGCGCGTAGCATCCTCGGGCTGGAAATCTCGGTACTTATCCAATAAGACGACCGTGAGTTGATGCGTCAAAAGCTCGATTCCCTTAGGAGAAGCGAACTGGGACAACTTGATCTTGGTAAATTCTCCTTTCATCATAGCCTTCTTGTCGCGTGGCTCCCATGTGCTGGAGAGTTCTCCGATAGGGGAAGAGTCTTGCATGGATTGGATTGTTTTCTCCAAGCGGCGCCCGTTGTGTTCTTTGGCACACGCCGCATGGTGCAAAGTGTTGATGATTTGGGAGGAGACCTCACGCGGGAGATCTTGAGAAAGATCAGAGAATGCGAATTGCGTGAGCGTTGCGAAGATAGCGTGATCGTCCGAGTGGCGCCAGTGGAGATCAACCCACTTGTGGAGCAAGCGAGCGACGCGCAACTTGATGTGCAGAGACTCGATGGGTGCTTGGTCAGGCGACAAGTCATCGGGCAACGCCTCCCTGTATCGCTCTATAAAAGCATCGAGAAGAAGTGCAGGAGTTGCGAAATAGCGGAAGGTAAGGAAGAAGACATCCACGAGCTCCAAGTCGTTATCAGAGACGGTAGATGTGAGATACCGAACGAGGCCTTTGATTGACGCAAGTTGAAGAACTCCATTTTGGTCCACGTACAGTTCTGTACCGTCCTCTGGATGATGGATGGAGTTGTCCAGCTTGCCATCAAAAAGCTCTGGAAAGATTGCGATCGAGTTCCTGATATTAGTCGTAGCGAATGCACGCCCTGCGGGACTTGCTGCTTTTTCGCAAGCGGCCGCGGTATCCGTCGGTGCAGTCGAGCTCTTCTTGTGTTTCTTAGAGCACGTTCGACGCAATGACGCTGAAATGATGGCAGCCAGGCGGCGTTTAGGCTTCTTGGTCGGGGGCTTGACGAGAGAGCCCAGCTCGTCTGCCTCCTCAACACATGTCTGGTCTGTCGATGCTCCTTCACTGGATAGACGAGATTCTTCACAAGTACCACTCTCTTCCTCGTAATATTCTTCCACTTCCTCTTCCTCCTCTTCAAATTCTACAGGGGGCTCAGGTAGGGGCTTTTTGCGTTGTAATTCGCGCTCTGCAGTTTGCATGAACTCCTTCAGCGCAGACATGGTCATGTCCAACAGCTGCAGGCCCTGCCAGATGAAATCTCTACGGTTCACCGGTTCGAAGCCATCAACCTCAAGCTGGTTGACATGACACAGGAAAAGCTTCTTGGAGAACTGCACCGCGCATTCCGACAGTTTATATGCAGAAGTGTAGCGAACGTCCACGGGGAGCTGGTTCATGGAATGAAAGATCGTCAACAAACATTGAGAAAATACTCGTGTCAATGCACGGAGTGAGTCGAGGTCTTGAGACTCTGCGACATTGTGTAGCAGCCTGATTGGCGCGAGGATTGCGGGGAAAGTTGTTTCGAGGTCAAACTGGGGGATGCTGGAATAGAATACGCCAGATGAGGAATCAGCGGGTTTGTAACTGTCAAGGCTTTCTGTCTTCGTGGCAGAGTCTCGAGGGCCAAGTTCTTCGATTTCTGGTTCAAAGTATGGAACTGGTTTCCTCTTCACGGTTCGAGGCCTCGC
Source organism: Rhizopogon vesiculosus (assembly GCA_001882365.1). NCBI lineage: Eukaryota > Fungi > Basidiomycota > Agaricomycetes > Boletales > Rhizopogonaceae > Rhizopogon > Rhizopogon vesiculosus. Next base: position 38,993 of record LVVM01005853.1, on the reverse strand, counting down.
TGGGCTTGGGGCGACTGTGTAAGCCATTGAGATAATAGAAGTACCCAGGCGAAGGATATGGATGCGTGGGGAGGTATTGAGATAACACACGGCCGATGAGACATTGGAATATTTATCGTGAAGCTGCTGCGTGGGCATCCATTGTTCAGCTGTGGATGTAAAGCGTACTTGTTGTGGATCATCTTCAATGCGTGGTGGAGGCTTTGACAAATCCACATCGGCGGACAGTGCAACAGCTCATGTCCACAGCAAAAGCCACTAGGTGCTTTTATTGACGCATATTCTGCGAATGAAAACAAGCGGGTCCACGAAAACGTCGTTTGGAAAAGCGTAGTCAGACCTATAGGCAAAGCGCGAAGTCAGATCTTTTCATTCGGGCAAGGTGTACCTGTAACGTCAAATTGGCCTAGTAAGACAGGGCCGTTGAGCCAAGCGGATGCACTAAAACGCCGCTTTGGGCAAAGCGGAAAGTCAGATGTTTTCATTCAGATAGGGCGCACCGGTCACAGCTTCAAAGTCTATGTAGCAAGAAGCAATATTAATGTTGGGGCCATCCAAACTGTACACTGAGACCCTGCGGTAGTGTCAGTCTGGGCGAGATCATACGAACTGACATTAATCTTATTGCAAGGTCATCGGATTGCACGGGCCCTAGCTCCCCATAACAAAGGAGACAGTCGGCCCTCCGAGTTCTATGAAATTTGATGACGATGGTAGAGAATTCTGTTGTGTGAAAGTCGGTTATAGTGTTGTAATCACATGTCAAGCCTAGTCTGAAGGAAACCGAGACGCCCGAGTAACGCATATATAAGTACGTAGCCTTTGAGGACTTGACTGCACTACCGACTGTATCAATATACTCCGCTGGCAACCTTCGCAAGCCTCCGCAACAGTTTCGCGCGCCGACAAAGTTTTCATACCACCTACATCTCTTCGCAGAGTCCACGCCGAACTTTTAAGCACACGATTCAGGCCAGAATGATTACAACTGCGTTGACCGAACTTCTGGGCATCCGTGTGTGAGTCTATGTTTTGCTGTTCGGGAAGGGACGCAGCTGACAACGTTGACAGCCCAGTCGTGCAAGGGGGTATGCAATGGTAAACAACATCTAGCACGCAGTTAAAGGTCGATCTGATAGGTTTACCCACAGGGTCGGAAAACCTCCGCTACCTGCAGCTATATCGAACGCAGGAGGGCTGGGTGCGCAATATCGTCCCTTTTCCATTCAGCGCCGCTAACTTGAGACCTGCGTCAGGGATGATCACTGCACTGACCCAGCCGAACCCTGAGGCTTTGCGTACTGTGATTCGTCAGACACGCGCTGCGACCGACAAACCTTTTGGCGTCAACATCACTATTCTACCGTCGATCAACCCACCAGACTACGAAGGCTTCGCGCGTGTAGCTGTAGAAGAGGGTGTCAAGATTTTCGAGACGGCAGGGAACAATCGTTCGTGACCTCGTATTCTCACTAGTGGTGAAGATCCTGACACCTACACATAGCGGGGCCGCTCATCAAGTTCTTCAAGTCCCATGGGTGCCTGGTTATTCACAAATGCACCACGATCAGACATGCCAAGGTTCGCTTCAATCAGGGTTGTGTTTCATGTTCTTAACACGATACATTTAGTCTGCGGAACGAATGGGTGTTGATTGTCTGAGTGTTGACGGTTTTGAATGTGTGTCACTCTTTCTCTCTGATTAAATTTGATGATGACGATACTCATAGGTGCTGGTCACCCTGGAGAGGAAGATATCGGCGGCCTTGTTCTGGTACGCCTTGGCACCTACCGTGTTTACCATTTGTAACCATTCGCAGCTTGCAAGAGCCGCACAAGAACTCAAGATACCCTACATCGCGTCTGGTGGTATTGCAGATGGCCGTGGATTGGCTGCTGCCCTGGCACTCGGTGCTGCTGTGAGTATGTTGCAATCACCCATCAGGATTGTCATTCATCGATTGTGCCCACAGGGTGTAAACATGGGCACGCGATTCATGTGCACGGTTGAGAGGTGCGGTAATGGTACTGTAACTATATACTCATCTAACTGGAGCTTTTTCAGCCCTATTCACCAGAATATCAAAGAGAAGATGGTCGCCTCCGGCGAACAAGATACCACCCACATATTCCGTACGCTGGGTAATACCTCCCGGGTTTTCAAGAACACAGTATCGCAGCAAGTTGTCGCTCTGGAGCGGCGGCCTGGGGGAGCGAAGTTTGAAGACGTCCGCGATCTTGTAGCGGGCGTACGAGGGAAAGTTGTATTCGAAAATGGCGATCCTGACTATGGGGTTTGGACTGCGAGTGTTGCACTTGGCCTGATCAAGGACATCCCGACGTGCGAAGAGCTCTTATCGCGCATGGAGAGGGAGGCGGAAGAGATTATCGGTGGGATGAACAAGTTGGTCAAGACGAAGGCCAAGCTGTAATATTATAGACCTAGCTGTATTTATGCTGGTTAGATGATAGCCATGATCAAGGTCGCGGTCCTATTAGCAAGCTGATCAATTTGAAGACCGGTGACCGAGTTCCGAGATAGCTGTTGGGGGTTGAATTAGATGATGCATGATGCACAGTTGACTGCTCGGGCTCCCGCCAAGTTCCCTTGTGTTAGTATCCCCTCCTGTCTTAATTGAATATGATGCATGATGGAATCTCAAGGCATCGTGGTGCCGGTGACCTAACATGTAGAGATAGTCACGAACTATACGTAATATGGCTTACAGCAAGTATGTCAGTGTACCGCATGGGACATGTCAGACTCCGAAGTCATACTCAGTTAGCTGCTCGGCCCCCTTCAAGTCCGAGTCTCTCCTACACAGAGTCTTATATATTTTCTTAACTTTTGCTAAGTACGGTCTGCTATATCCGTTTCATCTAATTTCGATTCGTTGTCTTCTGGACATAGCCATCTCCACAGCCAAAGCGCTCAAGAATAGCTTGCTCGACTTCCAGGAAAAGCTACAGTTGCCCTCTTTTCCGTCCCCCCATCTTCATCATCGTCCTGGCGCTTCCTGCAGTCACTCTCACCAACCACTGACCAGCACCCCAGGTGGCTGCTTTAGATGTCCAACGAGGAGCAATCCCAATCAAAGACAGTCCGAATCACTGGTCAGTGATTCCGTTAACTGCACTGCCATCTTGTCTCATCATCCCCAGTCCTTGCTGCCAACTCACTCATAAAGCGTGATATTTTCGCTCTTCCTGACCCATTCGCCGTGGTCTCCGTTGACGCAGACCAAACATACACCACCATCCCCGTCCGCAAGAGTCTAAGCCCAACCTGGAACCAGTTCTTTGATATGTAAGTTAGTTATCTCGATACCATAATCGCGTTGACCGTGTTTCGTATTTTGTAGCACTGTTCGACCATCTTCGATCATCTCAATCCAAATATTTGACCACAAAAGATTTAGAAAGCGAGATCAAGGTTTCCTAGGGCTTGTCAAGCTCACCGGCCAAGAGGCAATCCAACACTCAGCTAACGGTCACAGTGCTTACAATCTCCATCTTTCCAGACCCCACACTGACATGCCACAGGGCTTATTACCGTCGACCTTCGTCAATCATTTACTGGCACATCTGTCTGCGGGAAAATGCTATTTTCTTTCTCGTTCCCGCCATCCACGAGCGCTCAATCGGATGCTGGAAGGAGCAACTTGGCAACCAGTACATCTTCAAGCCAATCTTTACGCCCCCGTCAGAGCACGCCCCTGCTTCGCCCAGAGCCTTCCACAAGGGTATCCGCTCTTCCTCGTGTTCCTTCCCTCGGTCGCCTCCTTGACCGCCCAGCTTCAACTTCCATCACGGAGTCCCAAGTCTCTTTAGACAGTCCATCAACATTTCCTCGATCTTCCACATACGATCCATCCCCCACGGAACAGTCTCCTGTCAGTACCACGGAAGAAGATGACGAAGCACCCCTCCCCCGAGGATGGGAGCGCCGTCTTGATGAAGGAAGCGGACGAGTCTATTATGTGGACCACAACAGAAGGACTACTTCATGGGTACGACCCGCAGCCACATCCTCTCCATCTTTTGCCCGTGCTCCGTCAACTGCTTCGTCAATTCCTATCCCCCAGCCTCAAATCCAAAACTCCA
>LVVM01005853.1:11440-32909 GCA_001882365.1 Rhizopogon vesiculosus | reverse complement strand
TTTTTTTTTTTCTTTGTTAAAAAAAACTGCACGAGTAATGAACCCGTCCGTGCGTTTCGCATCTGCTCATTGTGCATACTACTCAGACAACTCAAGCCACGCTCGGTGTACAATCAATTCTCCTCTCGACAGATCTCACGCTGTCCATCAGCATGCCCACCCGCCCCTGCAACCATTGGCAATCTAGAGAGCGTAAGTAAGATAGTTTGAACTTTGCCGCTTAGGCTACTGCGTGTGCTGATGGATATGTACTGGGAAGTTCACATGTGGAGCGGATATGAAACTCCCTTCTAAGACTTTAATAATAATTAATGATGTCACATCAGTACGAACAACAGCGCATTTTGAGAGATGTGTAACTTACAACCATTTCTTACCGAGGTGGTCGGAACTGAGTTTGAGTACTATCTCACTGATAAGATTTAAGCTTGACCACTTTGACCACTACTGTCTAGTGCCCGAGCTACCGCATCACTGATATATTGACAATAATCTCTTAGAGAGGTAGTCTGAAGGTTAAAGTACTATGTAACTGATAAGGCTCGAGCACTTCTGACCATTATCGACTAGTGCTTGAGCCCATCTGCTCAATGAATAAATGAATGAGGTAAATTGTCCATCTCCCTAACTTATCCGGATCGGATCCATGACCCCCACGGGGTATTCCGAGCGCAGGATTAACTTGAAGATGAACTGAATAATTTCGACTGGTTCTCCCGTGAGACGGATACTGGCGTCTCCGCGGAGCGAACCGACGGAATGGCTATTTATCACCCGCAGCCGCTCGTACGCTCATATGGTACAGCCTAGGCTTAGTGTCTGCGCAAATGGACTTCATACTCGGTGCGTGGACAACGCATTCCATGTTGGGTATCTATATCAGCCTTAGTTCCGGAGTGATCACCACTTGCCAAGATATTCACTGGCTTGCCATCAAGGTCGATACGAGATCGCCCAGTAGAAATTCTTTTGGGATTTTAGGGATTAAGTTTGTATTTGATTGACCAGAGGTGTTCTGGAACACGGGAAACCCACACCAGGCAGTCAAAGATATATTCTGCAGATCGGCACTGCCCGTGGTCCAGACTCCAGAGAGAATTAGATAGGTAGTACAAGGCTGTGATGAACGGTCCAGAATGGAGAAATCTGGCTGTCGTAAAGGAGGGTGGGTGATAATTAGGATTTGTGGGGGATAATATGGCACCTGCGGACGGAGTGTTAGCTCGTTTCAGGGGAATGACCAGCGACGTCTTACCCTAGCATGCCACGCCCACCCCACCCCTTGCGTGGGATGAGTTTTATGGTTGTGATTTCCTCCGACCTTGATATGATGACCTGGATCTCGCGCTGGAGAAAGGTCAGCCAGACTGTAGGTGCTGGGAAAGTGACCCGGACTGACATTTTCGTTGACGGATACTAGATCAGCCAGTGGTTGCAAGGAAGTTGCAGTGAATGATGATCGTGTGAGGGATCCAAACTTTAATATTAGGTCTTCTCGCTCAAGTCCCTGCAAGTACCCTTGTTACTATCTTCTTTGATGAGAGCCTTGATGCAAGCGTACCGCTTCTGCTGCCGGGCTACTCGGTGCCACGCCGTCCACTCTTGCAAAAGCAGATAACGATTCTACATCTTCTGACCTGGCGCGCTGCGCGACCCCCTCAGATACGGCGGGAGATGACGGTCCGACCGTGGATGGATCATATACAGCCTGGAGAGCCTTCTCTATCTCATTCATAACATCTTTGTAATCGTTTCGCAGTTCGTTGATGCGTCTACGGGCATGCCGTATAGCATACACGTCCAGATCTGCTCGAGGAAAACCTTCCTGATCAACCAGGGGCGTAGTCATGTCGGAATTATTAGCTTTCAGGATAGAAAATTGGGCATCGAGTTCGACCTCTGTGTTCTCCTTTTGAGACATGAGAGATCGAGCGTGCTCTCTTGGGTTGGTTGGGGATGGCAGCATGAATCCCATTGCTTATTCCTGGCAGAGAGATGGATAGTAAGTAATACGAAGGTATACGTATTTGGCCAATAGCATTCGTTCATATGACCTGTGGGATATTATTGCTGGATATGGTATGGTATGCACAGTAAGTGATGCGCCGCGGCTCAACTTAGTGCGATTCAGTCGTTACTTACTAAACTGCTATTTCTTTTAATGTCTAGGTCGCTGCGCCGCGAGACTAGGAGAATGATATAAGTCTTGATTTTGGCACTATATCGGCGACAGGCTGTTCAAAACCAACTTCATGCTAAGACACATTTGCAGATCTTGGAGGGAAACGACTGTCTTCCTTAGTCACTTAAGCTTTAAGGGAAGACTAAGGCCTCCTGTCAACGCTTTAGTCTACACAAACGAGACTTATTACGTCGGAATCTTTTGACGTGGTCGATTTGACACCTGCTACGTATGTGGCACTCGCATGAAACGAAATCTTTTACACGGTCTTACAAAAATCAAGGGGGTGCGAAGGTCATTTACGTTTTTCGCCACTCCGTGATTTTCTTAAAAGATCGCGGAGCAGCGGTAAGATGCGTGTCACCTGGAAGACCATTTGTTCCAGCGTTCGGAAGGTGTGGGATCGAGCGCTCTGCACCGAAAAAATGTGAGCACCGTACTGCAGGACACAGTGAGCTATTGGTTCCCTCAATGAAAACCAATGACTTGGTATGCTTTACTTTCCATCAGCCGATGCAGGCTCGTGTATTCTGTTCAGGTATTGATGACATGTACATAACCATACCATCGCCACAGTACTCCCCAGGCTCTGTAGATGAAGGACGTCCTTTGACCCAACTTGTGAATTCAAAACGGCTCAGGAACAGTTTGTCAAGAAATTGATAGCAGTAAACGACATTTAATAATGCGGGTTGCAGGGTTTGAAGTTTGATCATCCGGGTGTGTAAGACAGGACAACGCGGGGTAATTTGACTTGGAGATTATATTCCATCTTACGGTACAGCGCGACGGCGTCCCACGAGCTTGTCCGTTGTCTGGGCTTGTCGCGCAGTGGTGTCAGACCATCTCCTCACTCGGGCATCGGTCAGCTTCAGTCAACGTGAGCGTTTCTTGCATATCAGCCCATCCTTGGGCGCTTCTAGCATCTCGTCACTCGGGCATCGGTCAGCAAGCGATGCGACCTGAAGTTGATCCCTTTCATTTGTTTCTCGTTTGGTGAATAACATTTTGGATGGTGCGATCCTGTACACGATATCGCCCGAATACTTAATTTAATCTTAAATTTACGGAACCACAGTTTATGTATATAACCAACGATATAACAACTTCTAAGTTCTTATCAAATCCCTTGCAGTCCTCGCCGTTTTCGTTGTCATTCACCTCGAACTTAACTAGACTGGAGGCTGTAGAGCGCTTCACAACACCACTAACGCGGTTAGTTGCTAACGCTTTTGACACGGAGTGCTGTGTCCGTAGTGCGGGAGCGTCGTTACGTCTCTGACTCTTATAAAACGCGCCACATCATTTAGTCACATAGCAAGAATCACCCGATCACCCATTCCTCCACTATGTTGTCCCAAAACTTCATGCTCGAGAAAGACCCTCTGTCTCTAGAGCGTATCCGTCAAATCCTGGTCCGCCTCGAAGATACCATCATTTTTGATTTGATAGAGCGAGCGCAGTTTGCTCACAACCCAAGAATCTACATCCGTGGCTCCTTCGAGGAGCTGAGGGATATGGGATTCGATGGAAGTTGGCTCGAGTGGTTCTTGAAAGAGATTGAAACCTTCCATGGTTCGTACTCTAGCTATGGCTAAACATAGGCACTGTACTGATATCAGCGCACAGCTAGAGCTCGTAGATACACAAGGTATGTCCGTGCGATCACCCATCTGTTTCATATTTAACGTTGTGATAGCCCTGATGAATACCCGTTCACGTCCAACCTCCCGGATCCAGTACTTTTACCCCTGGCTTTCCCCAAAATTCTGCATCCGAATACTGTCAATGCCAACCCATCCATCCTCTCCTTCTACACTCGTTCAATTGTTCCACGTATATCAAGACGGGCAACTCTGGCACTGGCCGCCATCAAGCGCTCAAACGGGATCATTGGGGATGAAGAATACGAGGACGATGGCAACTACGGCAGCGCAGCCACCATTGACGTTGAAGTTCTGCAAGCAATCAGTAAACGCGTGCACTACGGTCAGCTGCTTGTTCCATCGAGCCCGACATTCCTCTGATACATTTGATTATAGGGAAATTTGTCTCTGAATCCAAATTCAGCGCCAACCCCTCGGCCTTCGTACCCCACATCCTGAATCCCAATCCTGCGGCACTTGAAGCACTGATTACGAAACCGGAAGTCGAGCGGAAGTTGCTTCAACGGTTGCGCAAGAAAGCTGCCACGTATGCACAGGAGTTCAGTTCCGATGGCGATGCCATTCCCAATCCCCATCTAAATGGAAGCGCCAAGATTGATGTGGATGGTGTGGTAGAATTGTATGAGAGCTACATCATCCCTCTAACAAAGGAAGTCGAGGTGCGCGTTTATTTTTCTTGGCGTCCACGTGAATTCTCATCTGATGCCTTTCCACCAGGTGGACTACCTTTTGCACAGATTGGATGGTTTATCACAGGAAGAAATCGATGCTCTCATGGCACACTCATGATCCACGTGTATAACTTTCTTAACCTATTTTATTCACGCCGCATACAACTTGCCTAACTGCCTTGAGCTTCCTGTACTGTAGCATCCTAATAGTCAAATTTATCGCTTTGTTTCGATATCGGATAACAGTTCACCACGCATGCATGTTCTCTTTCTATATCTTACTTCCACATTAGATATTTCCGCTGTATAAACCGGGGTTGTGGTAGTACATGTCTTGGATATGTTATCTAAATATTGAGCATCATCGAGCATGTCCGCTACCCACTTTCTGACACAGCAGAAGGAAAAGTATTTTACCTATTAGTGACGGAACAACCTGGAAGAACAATCACTTCCTCGGCAGGCCGCGCGTACAGCGCGGTTTAAAAACAGTTTGAAATCGATGGGCTAGGACATAGGCCATGGATGAATTAGTACCAGTCCAGGTCTTCAAGATAACCTCTAGGGTACCGAACCATGAGTAGCTGAGAATGTCAGCTCATACTGCTGGCGTTTAGTCGCCGTCTCCGCATCTGCGTTCACACGAGGTGAGTATGTAACACCAATCAACCTGTCCCTAACATTTATTGAGGCTGCGGAATGACATCCAATTTCCAAGTGCGAAGGCGGAAGCAAACATGCTCCCTGAGCATGAAAAGGGACATAAAGAATAGATCCACAGGATGGATGTTAAGTTATATGTAGGTATCAATTGGAGGTGCATGATGGAAAATGCGTCGAGGAAGCGGTAAAAGATCAAGGAGTACAGGGTCGAAATCGTAAATAAGAATAAATCGAAGGGTTTACAAGCCGAGATCTAGGGGAACACCTTGAGTGACGTATTCCAAGGGCTGTAATTCACAAACGCGGACGTACCTTCCAGCAGCCGCTTCGCCTCCTCGGGACCTATGTTCCTGGTCGCACGTCTGGCCAAGAGTTTCTCCGTTCGGTATTTCTCGTACAACACTTCCCGAGTATGTACTTTGAGAACCTGAAAAAAATCCCTCAGTAACATCACCAGTATGTAAAGTATGTCAAGAAATTCACCTTGAGATGCGTCAATAGAATCGCCGTCCGAAGGGCTGCGAAGTCGCAGTGGTCAGGGTTCAGTACGTCAACGGTCCCCCATCTGAATCTTCTCGTGAATACGCCCCTGAGATCTTCCGGGGGACCTTGGAGAAACGCTGATTTGCGGACATTAGGACCATCTAGGGAAATGGGGGTGTCTGGTACAGGGGAGGACGGGCTAATTGCGTCCTCTCGACCGAAGTTAGATTCAGGGGAAGCGGGTTGTGCCTGTCTGATCCGTGGGGTATTTGGCTGTTCTGGAGAGATAAGTGCAAAGGGGAGTAGCGTTGAGAGATCTGTTTTGGATACAACGTGAGCTGAGAAACGAATGTTCGCTACACTGTCTTCTTCAGAACCATCGGGATAGTAGGGTTCTCTTTCGTCTTGAGTTGCCAAGTCACGACGCGAGCGAGACCGCGAACGGGACGGTCTGGTCCCTTTCAGCGTGATCACGGGACGCGATGGGCGTTCCGTTTGTTCACCGTTGGAAATGTCGGAGCTACCATTATGATGGACATCACCGACTCCGTTCTCACGATCACCGTTTACTTGTGGCAACGCGTCAGCAATTTTGTCCTCTGAAGACGATATTGGTATGGGGGAATCGGCTTTCGGTTTGGGAGTGGAGAACACCCCAAAATCTAGATCAGCTGATTCTAGGTCCCTGAGAACAGCAGCCTTAACTAAGGACAACGTCTCATCTGTAAGTGAGTCTGCACGCGCGATAACAGGAAGCACGTTGACCCGTGCCGAAAGACGACGGATCACGCGAAGCTCAGCGGGGGACATGGCGAATTCTGTAGAATATTCGCGATCGGAGTCATCTTCTTGGAGATCTCCGAAGTTGGAGTAAGAACCCGTGGTATCTGATCGGGTTCTGCCCGGCCTAGGTGGCTGGTTGCGGCGTGATGATGACAGTATAAACGATGGATCAACCATAAAGATACACCTAAGTCGAGAAATTTGAATCAAGAAATTTGAAAGATGACCAATTTCTTACAAGTGAACATGTTGATCCCCTTTGCTTTGACGGACAACTTTAGACTCCTATATTGAGTTTAGCTTGAGGTTGAATCAATAAGTTCGGGCGTCATACCTCGTTCATGGTATCTGCGTATTGCGCGTCGAGATACTTGATGATCCCGCTGACCTGACGTTCCACGCGCAGCTCCCGCCCATCGCCGAAATCCAGTCCGGGGGTATCAATAACGGTCAGAAGCACTCGGTCATATCGCGACTCGTGGATTTCAACACACGCCGTGTTGATTTGCTGAGTATGTTTCAGAGAACCTTTTAAGAAGCATTCCAAGCTGACTCGCTGGTCTTCAGTCGCAGTCGGTGATACATCGGCTGTTTCGAGGAGCAGACGCAATAAAGAAGTCTTTCCTATCCCTCTGCCTCCTACAACCTGATCAACGCGTCGCTGTTTAGTCAGTCTGAGGATATCTGTGCAAGCACATACCATAAGGTTGAATGCAGGCGGAGTACGGTTTTTACGGTGGGCGCGTCGCGTTGACGGCGCAGGAACGGTGGAAGATCTCCAATTACCGAACGCGGACGGGGGATGAGACATATACAGAGAGGAAATCTTGCTGCCATTTTCCGTTGGCTGACCTGAAAATAACCGAAATGGTTTGTGGAACGGGACGGGGGAATGATCGGAGGAGGGTAAAGAGCTTTTGACTGGACCTTGCTTGGGGTAACGTTCTGGCTCTTCAAAGGGACTTTGGCGTATCACCGAGACATCTACCAAGTTTTCCGGCCAGGGAATGCCTTGTGAATGTAGCTCGGGCAAAGAAGGTGATGTTTTCAGTTGTGGCTCTGAACCTGCCATGCGGGGCCTTCTGCGAAAAGAAAACATGACAACAAATATACGACCTAACGAAAGATAAATGGAGAATAGTGAGAGTGGGACACTGTAGGTCACTGAGGGACCGGTCAGATATGAACACTGATAGAACAACACAAAGAACGAGAGTGGGATACGGGTGATAAGTTCACCGCGCAAGGATGAAGGTAAGTACCGGGAAATCAGAAGCCAAATCCATTAACACACCATGGCAACCAAATTCAACTCAGGCCACTGACCTGCTCTACTCAAGATTCCCACCAACATACAGCATGGACAATTGAATTCCCAACATACATACAAAGGTCGACGATAGCCTTATCGAACAGAAAACATTGACACCCGAAACGAGAAAGAACAGGGGAAAAATATAGTACAATCGTAGTCCATGCACAAGACAAAAATACTTGGAGAAAACCCCAAAAAAAACAGCGTTCAACGACAGTTTCCAAGCTTTCCAAAAGACAGTGCATAGGCGAATGATTCTACAAGTTTGTTGCCTGGTTGGGTTGGGAGGAGGGATGATGAAGACAGGGTGATCAATGATGCTCAGGGTATAGCGTTCGTGGTGGTTTCATCCACCCTCATTCTCTTTTGAATATGTGGAGGTTCCATGTCGTCCAACTTTCTCTTCAGATCGACGTCCATGGGCTCTCCTGGGTGTTCCTCAGAAGATTTCCCAGTAGAATAACGAGAATCGCCGACAACGGTCGACGAGGGGGGTGTGTTGGCGGGTGGTGATTGCACGGAAGGAGGGTGTTGAGATATCTGCGGGGCAGTAACTTTGGAGGTCGAGGCACGTCGAGCGCCCTTTTTGTTCGCGCCACTGGCGCTGGAATCGTGATTGTAGTTGCATGGAAGGGACCTCCGTGCACAGCTGGAACAGGCTGGGTGCGCTCCATCGCACTTTGTTTTCCGCGCTAGATCGGGTAATTAAATCAGTACATGAAAAGCATGCGACCGGAACAAACCAACCTCTGCAGAAGTTGCATGCCACTACCTTCGGCCCGGTACTAGCAGCTGGACGGCTGCTTCTCCCAGGAACAGTGGATGCACGTTTTCGTTGAGCAGCTTGTTGCTCTGATGCTGGTCTAATGGGCGGGAGCGGGGGAGCAGTCATCGCACCCGCGGGAGAGTTGTCAGGTAGAGACAGAGTTGCAATATGAGGTAGTTCATTGTCCTTGAACAGCGAACGACCCTCGGGAACTGCCATGCCACACTTATGCCTAGGCATACCAGGCGGCATATTAGCATGAGCGTCGTGGTGCTCCGATGGGCCAGCAATAGTAGAAAAACCATCTAGCATCGGTCGCTTGTCGACGTTAGAGCTCCTGCGAGTCGGTACTTGGGAAGGAATTTCAGGTGAAACTGAAGGATCGTTGTCTTCGGCGGATCGGTCCTCGCCACTCATCTCAGACTCACTATCCTCCTTAGGTGGACGGTGAGGGTTGCGACGTTTGCTTGTTTGTGGCATGTAATCGCAAAGGTTGGACCGCTTGACACATTGGCTACAAGCAGGGCGTCCCCCATCGCATTTAAGTTTTCGGGCTAGAGAGCGTCCTGAGTATTGAATCCTCAAGAGAAAGCACAGTCTACGTACATCGACAGAAGTTGCATGCCACTGTAATCTTCTTAGTCCTCTGCTTGGAGGATCCTGTGGTTAGGGTTAACATGTGTTTATCTGGATCGGGACATGACACATGGAACTCACTCCCAGACGCTGTCTTGCCTTGGAGCTGGGATGAAGAGGGACCATCTGCCATAGGACGAGAAAGTGGCAGCCCACGCAAATCCGCACCAGGAGGAATGTCGCGGGGCATGGGAAGAGGGGGATGGCGGACAGATCCATGACCTGGCTGCGTCTCGATAGTCAAAACAGGGCGAGGAGCATGTGCAACAGGTACAGAAGTACGTGGAACCCCTTGTTGTAGGGCAAGGGGGTGAAGGGGGTGGTTAGCAGGATGATGTTGGAGCAAGTATTCCTCTCTAAACTTTTTGAAGAGATATTCTCGAGTATATTTCTGCAGCGTCTATGCGAGAGACAATTTCAATGGCTGACATCGAAGTCAGACAACAGGAATTCCTACCTCCATATGATGAAATATGGCAGTGCGAAGAGGCACGAAATCGCTATGAACAGGGTCTAGAACATCCATAGATCCCCACCGATAGCTTCTGAAGAATTTATTGCGGGTCAGTTTAGAAGCGGAGTGACAAAGAATCAAAGGAGTGTATTGCTGTACGAGCTCGTGGCGTGATAGGGGTACTCTCCCCACGCCATCGCTATGCGAGTAAATTTCAGGTGAAATAAGAGCGTATGGAAGTTTAAGAGACGAAATTGCGGGAGAATTCGGGGGCGAAGGGTGTCCGTGCGGAGAGGACTTGCTCGCGAGACCGTTGTAACCGTTTACCATTTCACCCTTGATAGGGTGCGCAGGCTCTGCCGCATCTTTACGGTGCTGATACTGCGCATGAGAGTCCATATCGAAGATCCCGAAGCCGATGCCGGCTTCCGCGAGATCTCGGCGGACAGCCATCTTGACGGCCGCAAGGCGGTCGTTGGTAAGCGTGTCTGCACGTGCTATGACGGGCAGCACGTTGACTCTGGCAGAAAGTCGCCTGATGGTGCTGATTTCATTACTGGGAAGGGATGGACGGCATAGCAGTGGATTGTTGGAGACAGGGGGCTCGAGGATGACGGGCTCCGGATCCGTGACAGAGAAGCTGTTGCCTCGAGTGCGAGAAACTAATGGAGCAGGTGGCCCTGGTACAGAAGGTGGAACAATCACATCCGGATCCAAGAAGTATATACACCTGGTCCGTGGGTCAGTTCACAATGATGCGGCGACTAAGCGCCCATGTCGAGCAACGCACAGATGGATGTTGTTGTCGACGCTTTGAGCCCTCCAATCCTGAGAGACTTCAATCTGGGGTAGGAGAGAGGAGTCTTGGAAGACTTACATCTTCAATTCCTTCAGCAAACCTAGATTCGACATGTCTGAGTATCTCATGAATAGCCCGTTCGGTGGACGCTTCATCTTCGAAAGCTAAAGAGGGTGTGTCCACGAGCGTGAGAGTAAGGACGTGAGGAGTGCCATTTTGGTCAGTATCATGGTCGATATTGATGGATGCGGTGCGTATGTGGGATGTATGCCCGCTGCATCCCTGCACGAACTTTGCGACGGAGGCAAGCTGGTCCTTTGTGGCTGTGGTAGATATTTCACTTGTGTCCAAGAGAAGACGCAGAAAGGAGGTCTTGCCGGTGCGCTGACCAGCTACCATGACTGTATAACTGCTACTGTCGTTTCCAGGATTGAGGTGGGGATCACGGCCGTTGCCAATTGCTCCGGGGGGAAGATTATTGGAAGAGTATGAATGGGCCCCTGGGACGGACTGTACGGAAGGGGGAATTATGATACGGTCGTCGTCGTCTTTCATGATGCGTTGTTCGCCATTGTCGACGACGAGCGGCATCGTGAGGATGACAAGACGATACGAATGGTCCGTTCGGGGTGAGACAGAGTGAGGGTTGTCCGCGAGGCGAGGCAAGCGCGGGGATGATAAACACCGAAATTCCAGAAAAGAGGGAAGCTAACGGAGCCGAGCCTGAAATCTACATGCACCGAGCCAATCGGATCCAATATTTACAATCAGGATTTATTCCTCCGACTTTGAATGAAATGTCAAATTTCATCCCTATTTCGACGTTTTTTTTCACCCGATAATTGTTTTTATTATTTCTCCAACTAGAAGTCATCATCGTGGCAGAACCCTTCCGCGCCGAGGACCCAAATGTAAACGTATTATTATATAGGAGAAATAAAATGAAACGTGAGTAACAGTATAATAATATTATACCGAGGTAAACTATCTGAGGTGAGAAAATTCAACCAGATTATCAGTACTTAGGATTTGAGGCAAAGGAAATAGGGTACGGCGGATATGGCTCAGCCACGGAAAAGAGGGTGATTCCGAAACAACATTCGCATCTAGACTTCATTTCTCGTCAACAGAACGTGAGAGCACTTTCAAAAAGACGCTCACCGAAAAGAGCGTAGCAACGATAAACAGAGGTATCCGATCTCCAGAATACGTAACAATATCAGTGCCGCCGGGTCAACACCGTCCCAGTGGACAGTTGTGCTTGTCGATCTTTACCATCCGAGTCAACGTTGACGAAACGTCGTCATTGAATGA
The DNA here is from genome assembly GCA_001882365.1 of Rhizopogon vesiculosus. Lineage (NCBI taxonomy): Eukaryota > Fungi > Basidiomycota > Agaricomycetes > Boletales > Rhizopogonaceae > Rhizopogon > Rhizopogon vesiculosus. The sequence continues at coordinate 21,176 of LVVM01005853.1, read as the reverse complement.
GCCTCAGCGGTTGCTTTTTCCATTTTAGTTAGTCCTCGTCTGTATCACCCTTCTGCGAACCAGGAGGCAGGGTGTATCCAGAGTCCAGTGACCCACCGTCTTCTTCATCACCGTCTTGTCTCCAATCTCTAAAGGATGGCGGCTGGCCCTCCTCCCTATGTTCAAACACGTTGCTCGTAAACTGATACCGTGGAATCGGTTCTCGTCCTTCGCGATGCGTATTAGAAGCACTTGGCCGATCAGCGTAGGCCAGCGGCGCATAAACGGCCTCCAGCTCGGATAAGTGGGGATGCCCGTGACCGGGTAACATCATCGGTGGCTCAAAAACATGCCTATCGGGGCCAGCTGAAGAAGGCTGTTCAGACCCGAATTCCCTATCAGCTTCACTTGTAGCTGATGTTCTCCTCCCCTTTCGACTTTTCGCTTCAGATTTCTTGGTCCGCGAGCCTTTGGGTGCTTTCCCAGGGCCACGGCGTCTGGGGTGATCCTCGTATTTACATTCCAGCGTCCGGGTGGAGCAATTCGCGCAGGATGGTCTGGTCCCGTCACATCGAAGCTTCCGCCCTGTAAAGTAAGGAGTCAATTAATGCCACTGAAATTATTCTTGAGCAATCTCTGCAAAGCCCACAACTTACCTCGGCAAAAATGACACGCGACGTAGATTTTGCGTGCAGATTTCGTCTTCCTTTCCTCGTCCTTGGTGTCTGATTGCTTTCTCTTACCTCGTCCAGATACATTTGTAGAATCGGTCGGTTTTTCGCTGCCGGACTCTTTCTCTTCTGCTGATACAGATACTTCTGTAGGCTGAGTTTCATGTGGTCGGTCAGGCAGAACGAACCGGGGCAATTGCGGCCCTCTATTGTAGTACTCTTGTCCCAGTGGCGTCAGGAGGGCGCTGACTGGAGGGAGAGAATAAGAGGACCCCCTTTGAGTTGGGCGATCGTCTAGTAATATTCCTGGTGCGTGTCGACTGCTAGAGGACCACGAACGACTACGCTGGTCCCATCGTTGAGACGGAAGCGAGTGGTGTCGTGTGCTATCTGGCTCAAGGGGATGTAGCGGCGGCGGAGGTAGGCAACGAGAATCGTCATACGCTTCATGGAAATTCAGAATTTATCGGATTTTTAATAATCGTAATCAAGAACTCACAATGAGGTGTACTGTACAGGCGAGGGCTGTTCTCGCGACTTCTAGTCACGTCCCTTGCAAAAAAGGGGGGAAGAGACTCTTGCCCTGGTCTTGACTGTGGGATCTCTTGTGCGCGACTGAGGAGTGTGGCCTCATGCGTACTCTCAACGTCATCGTCGTCCCCCTCTCGATATCCTTCTGGCTGGTGACTGCCGCCGCTCGGCCTGCGAGCTCTATGGGATGAGGGACCTGCCCCGCCTTCTGGCCATTGAAACGTGCTCGGTGAAGACACGTAAAATTGGCTTGGAGGGGGAGGGGGGAACGTATATGAATGACCTTGATACTGATGGTAGAAGGGTGGTTCGCTGCTGCCGGGACTTTGATGACCATAAGGAGCTGAAATAACCCTAAGGGGGTGCGCAGAGCGAGCGGGCGCGCTTCCCCCTCGACCAATCGAGGTTCTTCGAATGCGTTGAGTACTTCTTCCACTGTCTTCTACGTCTGGCGAGGTCAATCCATCATGAGATGACGTCCCTCGTGAACCAAGACTATTTGGAAAGGTTGCGGGAGTCAACGATGATGTAAATTGGAAGGTGGAACAGGAAACCTGTCGCTGGACAGATCGTCGGTCTTGAGCACTCGATGACGCTGCATCTGAGTACCCGTCGGATTCGTCTGGACGTATGATATGTGCGTGTAGTGTTTCTGGCAGCGAACTCGATAACTTATCGTCATCCCGGTCTTCCATGCCGCTCTCTCCGACACAGTCTAGTGGATTGTGAACTTCTGGAATGTTGGACGGGGCGCTGGGGGTATGGGGAGTCGTGTGTTTCAGCAGCGCTGGACTGGGTGAGGAATCACGATGTCGCTGACAGCCATTCGTGGGGTGTTCTCCAATGTCGAGAGGGTATTGGACGTGCTGGACGTTCTTTTAGGGAGCCCCGCTAGATGCGACGAGGGAGTACGAGCAACGGAGACGAAATAAAAAATCCGCGAAAACAAGTTTACATCCGCTATCCTACTATCATTGGCATGGCCCAGATTTTTTCGACGGGCGGACAAAATGTCTGGGCGCGCAGATAATGGAAATATTCCAAAAACACCATCCCGGCGAGAAGTCTAAATTCTTCTAAATTTGCCGGTCCCCCCTGAAATTCATGGATAAACTCATGTCGCACTGTTTCAAGCGATATATCAGGGGAGAGTGTTAGACCGCAATCGCGACGCCGTCTCAAAAATAGGCAAGTAATTGGTTCACCAGGAGTATACAATTGGGCCTACCTAGTGGTCCATGTTTTTTTTTTCATGTTCAAATGAATGATTTCTTCGGAAGGGATGACAAAAGTGAAACATGATCGGCGGGGGGAGACGAAATCTGATGAACTTTGCTGGCAACTTCCATATTTGTACAGAGTGGACCCGCTCACTGGTAGTCGACAAAGTCTAATGTCACGATGATAATGGGAAAGCTGTGGGTGCCTGGTAAGGATCATGGACTACGCTTTATAATGCCATGCACAGTCTTGCGTGTTCGTACGTGTATTAATTACACAGTCACCGACTGAGTCATCGTTCATTCCTTCACTCATTGACCCGCCACCCCCAAGAGACCTTGATTCAATTCGATCCGTGGAGACAGCTGAAAAAAAAATTATGCAAAGCGCATGCATAGTTTCTCCACGGAACTATGCCGAATTTCTAGCACAAGAAAACATCCGAAATGGCACAACACCACCCAAGGTGTTTCTAAAAAATAGCTCACGCCACATTCGCCTCCCCCTAGACAGACCATAGACGAATGAAGTTAGTCTTTCCTTGTAGTGTTTGCTCTCGGAGAACATAGATCATGTAGACAAGTGTCACAGGAATGTTATCCAATAATTGGATGGCGGTATGTTTTTTTAATTGGGGATAATTTATTAACATTTACCTAGTACCACAGTCTGCAGAGCATGCACTACTAAAATGACGTTGCGGCTACAAGAATACTGTACAACTATGAGGGCACACTATGCATGAAGCTTCTAGCTAGTTCTGCAGCAGATTCAGTAAGTGAGTAACTGCCACGCAACCATTCGTGGCTGTGCCACGCCACGCCTTTGATCATACTATTACTAGGCAAGTGATGATTCCCGATGACCCGCAGATAATTTCTGGGATTGTAACAAATTGTAACACGCGGAATGGTGACATAGTCCCGCCAGCGCTCTTGCGGGGGGGTCATGGCGGCGGTGGTGAAGGTAACATTTAAGAGCATTCACATTGCTAAGGACCTCGGCCGCCGTGAGTGTTGAAACATTCGGATTGCTTTGCTTCAAACTCTCCTAGTCATACTAACTTGTCATTCTCCACGTCTCGAAAAAATTCTAGTTCTTGAGTAAATCAAAATGTCGCTGGTGGATGCTAGCTGCATTAGTACTACCCCAAAATATCTGCACTTGAGAAGAGAGCCAGAACGGTGGGTTTGTCTATATACGCTAGGAGTAAGTACATCCAAAGGTGGTGTAAATATACGGAAAATTACCTGCTTTATTGGTACGTTTCGGTAATTTCCTTCAATGAAGCAAGTTCCGAGGTGTGCTCCAAAAGTGCTACACTCTAAAAGAGTATTTTGGAAACGCTGTTGTGGCTGTAGGAAGCAAGGAGGAGCAGTCGGTCCGTCATGTTTTTACGGCATCTCCATCACTTGTCCAATCGGGGGGGTTGTTATTTTTTTTTAACTCGGGGGGTTCCGACTAGTCTCAGCAAGGTAATTTAAATGTTTTGAAACTTTGATCGAACTTACAGTTTTAGCAGGTCACGATATTATGCAGTCCAGGCTCGTGTCTAGGTCAGCTAGCAGGAGCCTTTCAAGGCAGACAAGGTCACTATGGTCGTCCCCTGCAAGATGCGAGGACAAGCCCATCATGAACCGGTACAGCCGGATTGTCACCCAACCTAAAGACCAAGGTGCAAGCCAAGTGAGTCCTTCGCATTCGCGTTCGCATGAGGAATGGAGAAGCTGATGTGTGTAGGCCATGCTGTACGCTACTGAAGGTATAAGCAGTGATGAGGACTTTCAAAAGTCAATGGTTGGTGTCGCTAGTGTATGGTGAGTGTTGAGCCAGTTTATCCTTAGCGGTCAAATTGACTACGATGTAGGTATGAGGGTAATCCGTAAGGCAAAAGTACGCCATTAATAGGTTTTTGGCTGAATCGAGTCTAGATGCAATCGACACTTGCTTGGCTTGGGCCAGGAAATCAAAGGTTCTCTGGTCGAATCTGGCCTCATTGGCTACCAGTTTGGTACAGTTGGTGTCAGCGATGGCATCAGCATGGGCACGGCTGGAATGTCATATTCTCTGCAGTCACGCGACCTTATTGCAGATCAGGTTGAGACAGCCGGCGGTGGCCACTGGCTGGACGGAATGGTTGTTGTACCGGGATGTGATAAAAATATGCCAGGTGTGCTAATGGCTCGTGAGTGAGGTGCTTGTTCGGATCCGTGATGTGCACTGATATATTGCCGTATTCATGTAGTTGGACGACTCAACCGTCCAGGTCTTATGGTGTATGGAGGCACCATCCGTGCGGGGTCATGCGCGGGCCAACCTCAGCTTGATGTTGTTTCCGCGTTCCAGGCGTATGGAAAATTCCTACAAGATGGACAGACACCAGATGCAGAAGCCTTCCGGTATGATACAGTGCGGCATGCATGCCCTGGCCCGGGTGCTTGCGGAGGGGTTAGTGCTACTACACCTGGTACGATTAATGCTAGTCCGTTAACATTTTGACAGATGTACACTGCAAACACCATGGCTAGTGCAGCAGAGGTCCTTGGAATGACCCTTCCTGGTTCTTCATCCTATCCAGCCCAGTCTGAAGAGAAACACCATGAGTGTAAGGCAGTTGGTGCCGCCATGCGAAATCTCATCGAAAAAAACATTCTGCCTCGCGATATCATGACGCGCCTGGCATTTGAGAACGCTATGGTGGGCCACACCTTTACAAAGTGTTACATTTATTCATACCAGCGTTTAGGTTCTCACCATGATCCTTGGAGGTTCGACAAATGCTGTACTGCATCTTATTGCTATGGCCCACTCAGTCGGCATCAAGCTTACCATTGACGATTTTGCACGAGTATCGGAGTCAACGCCCTTCCTGGCTGACATCAAGCCAAGTGGCAAGTATGTCATGGAGGACGTCTACAAAATTGGGGGCATACCCAGTCAGTCATTCAACGACCATTGTGCCTTGTGGTGTTCACAAACCATTTCTCAACTACTACAGAGATATTGCACTTCTTGATGAAAAATAACTTCATCGACGGCAACAACATGACGGTCACTGGCGCTACTCTGGGCGAGAACTTGGAGCGCTGGGTACACAAACATGGGGAACTCTCCTCTAGTCAGGACGTGATCCGTCCTCTCGATAAACCCATTAAAGCTACTGGACACATCAGGTTCGTCCCGCCTTCCCTCAATAGTTATTTTTTCCAACAACACCAGAATCCTGCGGGGTAATTTGGCGCCTGGCGGTGCTGTTGCCAAGATTACCGGCAAGGAAGGTCTCGGTTTTACCGGGAAAGCTCGCACCTTCGACTCAGAAGAGGCTTTTGTCTCCGCCGTTGAATCGGGCTCGATCAAACAAGGAGAAAAGACAGTCGCTGTCATGCGCTATCTCGGTCCTAAGGGTGGCCCTGGTAAGTGAAATAACGTCCTCGACCCAAGCACATTGAACGTGGATCGTGCAGGTATGCCTGAGATGTTAAAGCCCACCAGCTTAATTATGGGTGCTGGCCTTGGTCAGGATGTCGCGTGCCTCACTGACGGTCGATTCAGTGGAGGGTTAGTACAGTTCCTGCTGATAATGCCTTATATCACACTGATGATATCTGTATTAGATCCCATGGGTTCTGTATAGGTCATGTCGTCCCTGAAGCACAGGTTGGTGGACCCATTGCTCTCGTAGAAGATGGTGACACTATTTCTGTCGATGCTGTCGCGAACACCATTGAGTTACATATCACTCCTGAGGAGATGGAACGACGCAGGAAGGGTTGGGTTGCCCCACCGCTCAAGGTCACCCAAGGAACTCTCTACAAGTATGTTAAATCAGTCGAAGATGCTAGCCATGGGTGCATCACCGATGGTTAAGCCCGGCTACATTATATACCTCAATACATCCAATGCAAAGTTCACCGAAAACCTAAGAGTCCTTAGAGTCAGTGCCGTGAGGTTTTTATCTTCCGCTTCTTATCCGCCTTAGGTATTTTGGTCTTCCGTTTTTCACGTGCTTCGGCTTTCACGGCTTTTTTGCGTTCCTGGGTGAAGATCAGCGATGATGATGTTGTTTCTGGTAGATCGATGCTCACCTTTTTGGCCTCCCGATCCTCGTGTCTGTGGCCTCTAGGTGCACGAGAGTCGAGAACATCCTTCTCGTCCCCCTCGGCCTCTCCACTTTCTTCTTCCTCGCTATCGCTCGTACTCCCGCCTTCGTCAGCGAGGCCCCCGTTCTCATTCAAAGATTTCTCGCCCTCGAAATGCACATGCGTTCTCACGTGACCTTCCTGGGCCGCGGTAGAGGTGGGATGCATCAAACCTATAGTTTCGGCATATATCAGGTTTTTCCTATCGCCCTTCGTCAGGACTTCTACGTCGCGTTCAGGGTCGTATACCTCGTTCAGTGTGCGAGGAATGTATGACTGAAGGAAGATATTGTCCTCGTGAGTAGATGTGTTCGATGGGGAAGTGTCCTTGTTATTGTTTCCGTTGATGGGAGAGGCACTTTCTTGTTCCTCCTTGGTTTCTGTTAGCCATCGTTTCAACACAGTTCCCTCATCTTCCTTCTCCTCTACAAGGCGCTCCCTCGTGATGAAATCAAAACATCGTCTCAACCCGAGGCACGTCACCCCAAACCTCTCGAAAAAGTCCTCGATATTCTTGATATCGCTCCTTAGGAAGTCGAATGCGCTTGGGTGATCGTGCTCTACGGATTGCGAGACGTCAATAATATAGAGATGCCCGTTGTGAAAGAGAATGTTGTATTCGGAAAGATCGGCATGAACAAGCTTGCAAGTGTGATACATCTTGCGGACATTCAGGAGGAGTTCTTCGTATAGTGCTGGGTATGATGCAGAGGGGATATCGGCGTCTTTTAAGCGAGGGGATGCCCTAGTATTCAAGCGAATCATGAGCGATGAAAGAGACTTTAAACTAGAAATATTACCAGCCCTCTTTATTACCAAGAAAACCCATTACCAAGATGTTTTCTCGGACCTCGATGGGCTCCGGGCATGGTATCCCGGCAGATACAAGTCTCTTGAGATTGCGCATTTCTTTTTCTGCCCACAGACGCACCATCTTGCGTGGATTGCGTCTACTGTAGCCACGTCTGAAACGATATTCCCCTGTTACATAGCGATCACGGTCCTTGAACACAAGGATTGATGTCTTGTATATTTTCAGCGCAAGGTGCGTTGAGGTAGGCGTGTGGGCGTGATAAACGTTTGCCTAGACACGCTCGTAGGTAAAATAAGCCGAGATAAAAATATGTATCCTCACCTCCTTACCAGTGCTAACACAACCGTTCACCTCCTGGATGAGTCCTCGTCCGATCATCTTGAAAAGGATGATCCGAGTGCGGGGATCAAGTACTTGCTCAGATGTGGCACGATCTGACTTGTCCTTCGCATTCGCATATGAACTAGGACCCTTTCTGTTTACGCTCGCGCCCATGACGTATGGTTGGTCAATTTTAGCAATGCGGGAAGAGTATTTCGAGAGAACAGCCAGTTGGTCGGCAGTTTTGTCTCTTGCGTGCGCAGCAACTGCACTGCGTGGCTTATTTACCGCAGGAAGAGACGCAACGGCAGCTGTACGATTAATGGAGGATGTGATTCCTTGTGCATTGCCGGTGCGCACAGCGACGTGTTGCCGAAGTCTGTTATATTGTTTGGTGAAATCTGGGATAATCAAACATCTGTGATCACGAAAGTGAATGCAACTCACCCCGCTCTGCGACTTCCCAATCTTCATCATCTGCTCTGACATCTTCAAAATCATCTTCGTTTAGCTCATCTCCATCACCTTCCGAGCTTTCGTCAGACCATTCAAGAATGTGCTTGTCGTCGACGAAGTATCCGCCCAGGCGTGGATCCTGCTGATTATCCACGACCGTGGTATCTGAAGGGGCGTCGTCAAACTGCCCCTCGGCTGGCTGGTTTTCTGGCGACATCGCGTTGGTAGTGCTAACATGACTTCAAATATTAAGGTTTAAAGCAGGCTGATAAGATAAAGTCACGTGAGATAACTCGTTCAGGTTTGTTCAGCTCAGCACACGCCGCGCTCAGCACCAACAGCAACATCTCAGAGAGCGTATTACCGATTGCAACTCGCGGAAGGCGTCACGTATATATCTGACATGGACATAGACACTCTCCGACGAAGGAATCCTTTCAAATATCCCTCCGAAAACTCTCAATCGGATGAAACGTACATCATGGATGAACAAGGTGACAAAGTCAAACGCTTCGTCGAGGTGCTGGTATTGATTCGATGATTGCAGAACAAAGTGAACACATTGACAACCTTAAGAGACTGAATGCCACATCAAATAGCCAGAATCGCGCCATGCTGCAGACGACGCTCGCTTTGTCTTTTTTACTGTGAGCAAAACCCGTGACAATGCCGTACCTGTGGTCTACGTCCAACGTGTATTACCAGGCACATGGTTTACATCTTCTCCGACTATAACAGCCCATTAGTTGCTGTTTTTCCACCGTCCGGTGGACAGGAAACTTCACTCTATCTAAGTCCTGTTCTGACCCTCCTTGTGATTGTCCTCCATGCAAATGCTGCTCTGCTCACTCAGCCGCAGAATCTGGTTCTTGCCAGACGACGAATTACAGCTCTTCCTTATAATGTCGCTTTGGGGCTTTCAGCAATTCCTCCTGCAATCTCTGTGCTGAGTGGCAAAACGTGGCAGACGACAGCATGGTGGTGCACAGGCGCTTTTCTGACCTGGATCGTGCATGCAGCAAATATGTGGATTGTTCAGGGGAACGAAAGTATATCTGATCTCGAAACACTGAAGTATATATCTGCTGGAGCATAATTTGGTCCCTCGCTAGTAAGTGTACTTGTTATTGGAGATTTTATTATTATTTATTGATGTTCTCCTGTTCGATACCGTCTTTTCTAGACGTCGTGATTCGAGGCCTTATCCTCGGAGTCCAAGTCGCGGTCCGGATCGTACAGTTGCATGAAGTCTGACTTAATGGAGTTACCTTGCTTGCAAGGTATTCTGGCACCTTGGAATTCTTTTTCCCACCTTGCACGTGACGATCGCCTTGGAATGTGATAATTGCCTCTTATCCTTCTTTCAATTGAAAAATAAAATTTGCTCGTGAAGTGGTGCGTCGGCGTTGAACCTTGGGCGAAGTTCGCTGCCGTGTAGCATTCATTTCCCGTTTGATTCCTGACTGTAATGGAAGGCCATCCTCTAGCAGCTGTCCACCAGGCTTGAGCTCGCCATTAATATCGACTAGGCATCGAGCCGGTTCTGCTGTTTCAATTGATCGTTTTACCACGTGTAGGCTTAATTGCAGGCAGTACGACGCTGG
>LVVM01005843.1:25678-35992 GCA_001882365.1 Rhizopogon vesiculosus | reverse complement strand
AACGGGTGGTCTAGCGAAAACCAAGATCGCTGGAGAGTCGATAGTCTATCTTCTGTTATTTCAACACTTCAAATGCACTCACGAGACAGCCTGCTTGGAGACCTTCTGAAGTCGAAAGATATACGAGCGGTCAGCCCTCAGTGATTGAAACGGGTTATCTAGCGAAGAACCGAGATCGCTGGTGAGTCGACAGCGTATCTTCTGTCATCTTACCAATTCGAGGGTACTCACGAGAAATCTTGCTTGGAGACCTTTCTAGGGTCTGAGTCACTGATATAGGTCAGCTTGGCCTGGCAGACGCACCCACGCTATGACTCACCCCACAAGCACTCCACACGAATGTATATTATCAAGAGGGTTATACTGAAAGCTGAGAGTGTGTGGACAGGTGACTCGTGTTCGTTGAAGATGGTGTGTCCCATGTGTTATCCTCGTGTTACTTGCACAGCCTAATAATGCTGTGTGCATGAAGCGCCAGCGCTCCATTCTTGGCGCTATACACGGCTTATCTCCCTTGGGTCCGTGATTCCTTCATTCTCGGTTAAGGAACTTTTCGTGAACCACGCGCAAAGTATCTAGCATAGGCAGCCCACAAGGATGACTCATGCTTTATCTCTCAGCGTACACATGTACTGTGCAGGTTCGTTATACCGCAAGTCTTCGCCCCTACATAGACAAAGGCTTTTCCCCACCGATCGACTGTCATTATAGAGCAGTACCGTACCGAGTCCGCCACAATGTCGCCATTGACACACTACATTTTCCTCGTTCCAACCCGTTATGACACATCCCCTGCTTTCGCACCCACACACGATTTTATCCAGTCGAGACGAACAAGCATCGACTATGAGTTGACCCACCGCTGATGTTTGAGGCCATGTCGACAGGGTCCAAGGCATCGCGCACCTACCCTGGAGAGCGGTGCACAGGTTGATGACGATGGGTGAGGTGAGGGGAGGTCAACTCTTACAGTGGTCTTGTCCTCGGAATCGCAGCCCTTGTGGTGCTTTCTCCTTGGTTCCAAATACTTCGTCATGAAACCTCCGCGATGCGCTGGGTCATACGTCTCCGCGACACGGCTATCTCCCGTGTTCTCAGCCAGGACAAGAGCTAGTTTGACCATCCAGTCAATGACGCATCGACACTCACACAAATCATTGTGAAAGATGGCGATGACACTCATACGCTGATCGCTGTCGTGGTAGGTCAAATTGTGACCGCTAGCACAATGGTGACTGTCCCTCTGGGCAATGGCTTGGGAGTGGCAATTGACACTACATGAGACAGGGAGTACATTCTGAGCTGTTTTGCTTGCTATTCAACTTATTAACAGACTAGTTCAACGTTAATGATTTTTACTCTCGCCATGGTATTGTATCCAGATAGGCTCAGAAACGCGCACAAGTGGACATAGACTCAGTGCTCGGAAGTAAAGACACCTATGGAAACCCATTATACTCTTTTTCATCAGCGTTGATGGTGCGTTGACGAATGATGACCCTAAACAGTAAGTATGTTTTCGGTTTAGCCCGACTTTTTCAAACGCTTGATGTATTTTTACTTCAAAATTTGTTTCCAAGCCTATACAGTGAGAACCCCTCTCCGTTGAGGGGTAACACATTATTAGAGTCAACAGACAGGACGACTTGAGAGACTTGACCGTAGAGCTGCAAACAGACTACACTAGAGCCCTCAATTATGATTTATACGCGGAACACCACTACCCCATAGCCCACAACATTCAAAAGCTATACAACAGATCTAAGTTACTAATAATTTGTAGTAGACTTGCACTTGATCAACGTTAAAGAACACCCACGACACCTACGTGCCACGAAAAATGCACTCGATCAGGACTTACAGAAGGTATCACACTACAGTAGGGACCATCTCATGACTCTTTCGATACAGATGTTTGTCTCTCAGTCGCAGGTCGCTGCCAGAAAGTCGTCGATGGGCTTACGACGTGTTTGTCAAAACATAAATGTCATTTGAGAAAGTACACTAAGGTTCCGACAGTCAGTCCACATGTTCTTAGAACAGTCATTTCGTTGAAAAGTCCCCGCATGCATATCAATATGTGACATGGCAGTTCAATCAACGTGAAGGCGTTCTGAATTAAAATGAGAACGTGGTAAAATACTGCAAGGAAAATTGAGAGGTGTGCTAAAGAAGATGAAACCGTTAGTGACGGGAGATGGAAGGACCAAAGAAACCAAGTACTGAGAGAATCCAGTCGTGAACTTGGGTGTGAAGTTGATTGCTTTGCCCTGGTCATCTTTGGCGTAAGAAATATCCACTGTGGCCAACATGGTCACAACGGCAGACCACAGAGAGGAATCAGCACTATATCGGCCTGATTAAAGAATTCCTAGGTCATCGCATGCTACACGACATTATAATGATATGACCCACCTGGACAAATACGGCGACCTCGACCGAAAATATATTGCTTTGGATCATCATCCGTCAACGCACCATCACTGTCGATGAACCTCTCTGGCATAAAGCGAGAAGCGTCTGGGTACCGCGTTTCATCCTGCGTAATGGCCCTATGATCACGTCAGTTGCTGAGAGCTGAGCTGAACAAGATCTATCTGACCACATGTTGGTCATGACCGTCGTTCCTGATACACGATATTCAGCTTATTCGAGATTTGTTCATTGAAGATAGCACACCTTTGGGGATGAAATAACCATCATATGTATCGTCGCTGCTGGTAGCACGTGGAAATCCTTTAAGACGGTCGTCAGTGAAGACGAGATGGCTTAGCGACGAAGATTACCAAGTGGTGCAGTGGGGTTCCATCGGAGAGTCTCCCGCACGAGCGCATCAACATATGGTAGTGATTCTCTGTCGTCAAACGTAGGTAACCGATCTCTTCCAATCAATGTGTCGATCTCTGCTTGTGCGCAAGTCTGGACATCTGGATACAACACCATGGCTAGAACAAAGACCATCAAGGTTGAAGTAGACTGTAAAGAGATCAAGCAGCAGAAAATGTGTTTCGGACTCCACGAACCGACTCATATGCAGCTGCATAGCGTTTTATATGTCAAAAGCGCATCGTGTGTTTTCAAACAGGTCACTCACCCGCAATAGCGGCAGCTGCTGTGTCCTTCACAGCAGCCTGAAGCATTGGTTTCAATGTTTCGTCCGAGTCTTGCTCCTTTATCCGTCGCAGGTTTTCTGCAACCATTGATGATCGACCTGGGAACGAGCTATCGGCCTTGAGAATCACGGATCAACTCCCCGAGACAAACAAACAGAAAACAGATACCCACCATGTGCTTCTGTACATATTGAAACGGAAGGTCCCTCATGTCTTTGAAGCGACCGGGCGAAGCTTGAGCCTCACGTTTGATCGAGGATCCCCAGCACCAGTCAGGCATTTTCAGTACTGCGTTCCAAGTTAAATTGTGCACAAAATAAGTCTTCCTAGTCATGATTGAGCTTACGGAACGGGAAGGCTTTAATCATGGCTGCTCTTTCTGGAGTCAAAATACTAATGCCAAGATGCACTGCATGTTCGACAAGTTGAACAAGAGAGTCGTCGCGAGCACTGGACTCGTATCCATATACAGCTGACATCATGGTGGACGTCGTGAATCTGCGAAACAGGTCAATAATCACTCGATATTTAAACATAGGTTAGCTGACGTTGAGAAGTGGGAATGATAATGTTCAGGGTCGTCGATGATGTTGGCGCTCAGCTGGCGAGCCTGCCTGATCTGTATTGGGCGAAACTTGAGTGCAGACTCGGAACGGAAAGTTTGGTGGAAGAGTCGTCGACGGAGACGCCATTCGTCATTATAACCTAAGAATCCAAAGCTGAACGACCAGCCGTATCTGCACACACCTCAGGGTGATTAAATGGAATAATAGTGGAACGAACATACGGCTCCATTGTGGCCAAGTACGGTCGATCGGAGTAAATCCGAGAACGTTTTTCCAGCAAGTTTTCTGCAACTTGCGGAGAGTTGATCACGATCATTTCCTGATCCAGAATTTGCACGTAAATCAAGTCCCCTGATAGCATGGTTTGTTTTATGTGCGCTAAACCGTTCGTTCACATACCATAAGTGGCGCGCCATTCAGTATAAGTTAACCAAGGTTCCCCGGTGTTGATGGACAAGATGTTCCCAAGTAGTGGGAGCGGCACTGGGCCGGGAGGAAGAGGCCCACGCTGTCTGCTGACGATGGACCGCCTGACGATAGTGATGATCACAAACGAAATCGGTAAGACGGCGCCAACGAGGATAGCAGAATTAACTGAAGGGATCATTGTTGCAATGCGTAAATAGCAATATTTACAAAGCACGCACCGGCCTTTATAACTGTATCCACGAACAAACGAGTCACTTTGGACTTACTCCAGCGCGGAGGCGCAGATGAGTCACTTTGGACTTACTCCAGTGCGGAGGCGCAAATGAGTCTGTAAGCTCCAATACTGCGAAGGCGGAAGAAGTCATGTATGACCAGCCCAGATCAAATCATGACTCGGACGGGTTACAACTTACCCCCTCCGAATAAAGTTTCATGATAAAACAGAGGCATCGCAACTTCCAGGTGTTGTGATATGTTACAAAATAGCAGTTCGAAAATGACCTACAGTCACGTATGCCTATGACCAGAGGGCCGCAAGGCGTTTACCATATGCATCTTGACGGCAAGTTGTCGGGCTTGGTTATAATTGCCGTTTGTGTCCTGATCACTCGATTGACGATGCTACAAGATGAAGTTTAACTCCCTATACTTATACTATGAGCACTTTGAAAATTTCAGTCATAGCTCTGATACGTACATCATGCATGTACGTCTGCATCCATCTTATGAGCACTAAATAATAACAAGTGGACTTATGCAAGTATAATCCGAACTATGGAGTGTTGGAGGTTGGGTAGCTGAGTGATGAGGGCGACCGCGCAACTGGTTACGGCAGCGCCGCGTAGGCAACAGTGGTCCGTAGAAGTGGCTCAAAACTGTCTTCACGGGCGGTCGGGGTCACCGCGACAATGCTCCGCATTTGTCTTTGCCGCTGCGCCCTGGATGATATTCCAAACGATGGAGTGGAGTGGGAAGAGGGTGTGATAAATCATAGTCATACGTTGGGCGCAGTGAAAAGTGAAATCTTATGTAATGTGGGAGTGACAATATTGGAGGAAAGAAAAAAACAGGGCCTTGCTGGGAATCGAACCCAGGCCACTTGCAGTTGTGATGACCCAAAGCAAGTATCGTACCTCTAGACCACAAGGCCGTTCATACCGCTTGAGTTATGACGACATATGTTCCTCAGTGACGTATTACGCAGAGGCTGACCTTGATTACCACTTAAAGATTCTTACAGCCGTCGAGCCGTCGATCATAGCACATATCCCTCCTTAAACACTGTCACTCTTTTAACGTCGAGCAAACTTAAGTTATTGCCATTCCTCAAGCACATCCTTCTTCCTCCCCGAACTTCGACGAAGTGCCAGAGATTATACGAAGTATCAAGTCAGTCATACGAAGAACAACATGGTCGAAACGGCAGCACAGCGTCGCCCGAACGTGATGTCTCTGGAGTACATCTTATGCCCTAATACAGCGCTCACTGCAGCCCCAATCCAAGTAACCGTACAGGAGAGGCAGGACAGTTCTACGCCGATGGAATGCATTGGGGTGGAGATATCAAGCCAAGATGAGCCTACGCATGCGCGTAAGTCTTCTGTCGAACGCGCATGAAGCACTGTATTGAGTATTCTCTAGCGTCTGTCAATCAGCTACCGCCACTGCCACCGCCACCGGCCGTCAACAACATACTCATCTACCTCGACAACTTTGACGACGATGAAGCACCGGTCGTTCAGCTATGCTCTCCAATACCATGCGATCTTCCCTCCACCGTGTTTGGATGGAACCCTCCTGATGGTTCTGAAGATATCGACATTGACTACGAAGATCTGACGTACCCTTCACACGTGTCGGGTCCAGCCTCTCACCGTGTCCACCGGGCACACGATGTGCCTGAACATCTCACAGTGCACAAACCCACGCGGCGAAGAACAAGGTCAAAGATATCGACGCATCCACCTGCGCAGCTGCCACGAACACGAGTCGTACTCGCACCTACTCAACCGACGATACACAGAGTCCAGTCACCGCTGTCTTGTAGTCCTCCGAAGGGTGAGAATTCTCCGGGAGTTGCTCGGGATGTGACCAAGTCGCATGCATTGCGCGCAGAGAGGGAGAGCAATCGCAGGCGTGCTACTGCAGCAAGAGCTGGTTTAGGGCGTAAGCCGAGTGTGTAGATAGATCTTAGGATGATGTGGTCTTCGCTGGTGAACATGGAGAATTGATGGTGGCTGTTGAGGATGTCGTTCGTAACTAGCGTTCCTGGAGAGTCGAGGCTATTTGTCGCTGTCGCCATGTGGCCTTGAGAAATGTACTAAGCGGGCATCTGAATCGTGAGAAAAACGAGGACGATAGGCTGGCTGGAAATAGGACTCTGTTGCTTAGCCTAGAACTACTTTGGCCGCCCGTCTTTCTTTCCCTCACCGTTCCCCTCGTTGTCTCTGCTTCTGCTAGAGCATTTCCCTCCTTACTTCTTTCCCCTTTATCCTCGTTTCTACCACAGCGTATTAGCGTCCACAATGAATCGCCAGTCTTCTGGCATGACCCCCCACCAGAGGCTCGAGGCCGCCAATGACCTTGCTGGCTTGTCTCCCATGTCAGACGATCTCATAGTCTCATGTCTTCGTGAGCGTTTCATGTCTGAAACCATCTATACAAACGTCGGTTCCAATGCTCTCGTCGCCGTCAACCCCCACAAGTATGTCTCCTCAAACGCTGATTCTGTTCTCCAAAAATACGCTGCACACTATCGCGACACCTCGGAGAACACAGAGGCTCTACCCCCTCACATTTTTCACCTCGCAAATAATGCCTACTACCACATGAGGCGAACAACTCAGGACCAGTCCATTCTCATCAGGCAAGTTTCAAAAAAATGTTTTTATTAAATGTATTTAATGACAACCCTTTATTCCAGCGGTGAGACTGGCAGCGGTAAATCAGAGAACCGCAGACTCGCCATCAAGACCCTCCTTGAGCTCTCCGTTTCCAATCCAGGAAAGAAGGGCTCCAAACTCGCTACTCAACTTCCCGCCGCAGAGTTTGTCATCGAGTCATTCGGTAACGCCCGCACTCTATTCAATCCGAATGCTTCTCGCTTCGGCAAATACACAGAGTTGCAGTTCACTGACCGAGGTCGTCTCTGCGGTGTCAAGACTCTCGACTACTACCTCGAGCGCAACCGCGTGTCTGCCGTGCCCTCAGGAGAGCGTAACTTCCACATCTTCTACTACATCGTCGCAGGTGCTACTCCGGAAGAGCGTCAGCACCTCCATCTCTTGGACAAAACCCAATATCGCTACCTCGGTCAGCGTGGAGCAGTCCCAACGCGCCAAAACGGCGTTCGGGACGATGATGCTACTCGCTTCGAGCAGCTCAAGGTTGCTCTCAAGACAATTGGGTTATCCAAGAGACATGTAGCTCAGACGTGTCAACTTCTCGCAGCCATTCTGCACCTTGGGAACCTCGAGTTCACCGTCGACCGTGGTCGTGACGTTGATGCTGCTGTCGTGCGCAATACCGATGTTCTTGGCGTTGTTGCTGAGTTCTTGGGTGTGCAACCGAGTGCTTTGGAGGGCGCAATGTCCTACAAGACAAAGTTGGTGAAGAAGGAGCTTTGCACCGTTTTCCTTGACCCTGACGGTGCATCTGACAATCGAGACGACCTCGCCAAAACGCTCTATTCCCTTCTTTTCGCATGGTTGAACGAACATATCAATCAACGGCTGTGCCGCGAGGATTTCGCCACCTTCGTCGGTCTGTTTGATCTCCCTGGGCCACAGAACATGACTAGCCGCCCCAACTCGCTTGACCAATTCTGCGTCAACTTCGCCAACGAGCGTTTGCAGAACTTCGTCCAGAAGCGTATTTTCGAGGCGCATGTAGGCGAATACCAGAATGAGGGGATCTCACGCTTCGTGCCCACAGTCCCCTATTTTGACAATGCCGAGTGCGTGCGGCTGCTTCAGAACAAGCCGGGTGGTCTTATCCACATCATGGATGACCAGGCTCGCCGCTCGCATAAGAAGACCGACCACTCGATGGTGGAAGCCTTTGGCAAGCGCTGGGGTAACCACTCATCGTTCAAGGTCGGCGCCATCGATCGCTCCGGTTTCCCCACTTTCACCGTCAATCACTTCAACGGTCCCGTCACATACTCTTCCGAGGGCTTCCTGGAGCGTAACCTCGATGCCCTCAACCCTGACTTTGTCTCCCTTCTCCGTGGGGCATCCTCGGGCGTCTCTGATGGTGCAGAGGGGGCTGGATCGATGAATCCGTTCGTTAAGGGCCTCTTCTCGGGCAAGGCTATCGCTACGCAAGCGCACCCCAAGGACGAAGACACCATCGTCGCGGCGCAGCAGCCCGTCAAGCCGATGCGTGCCCCGTCAACCCGGCGCAAGGGTACCGTGAGACGCATGCCCACGCTGCGCGAGAACGGTGTCGAAGAGCAGGACGACGATGACGTCACAGCTGCCGGGGGCAACGGCACGCCCTGCGTCGCAGGCGAGTTCCGTTCCGCCCTTGACACACTCTTCGAGACGCTGGGAGAGACGCAGAACTGGTACGTGTTCTGTGTGAACCCGAATGACTCCCAGCTGCCGAACCAGCTCGAGGGCCGTTCTGTCAAGGGTCAGGTGCGCAGTCTGGGCCTGACGGAGATTGCGAAGCGGAATGTGAATGTGTTTGAGGTGGGGATGACGCCGGAGGAGTTTTGTCAGAGGTATAATGATCCAATGTCGGCTCTGGGCGTTTCGGAGGGATCTCCGAGGGAGCGTGTTGAGCAGACGCGGACGGGGTTGTCTTTGAATGAGCGTGACGTTGTTCTCGGGCAACACAAGGCAAGGGTGCATTAATGGTGTGGATGATACAGTGATTGACCGATCTTTTGCAGGTGTTTTTATCACAAGCAGCGTTCCACTCGCTCGAGGACCGCATTCGTGCGCAGGACGTGGAGGAGCAGAAACGCAACCGTCTTCGTGATGCTGAGGCGGAAGCTGGGCTTGATGCCCGTGGCTTTGGCGACCCATATGCCCCTTACACTTCGCCTGGCGCACACATGGGCGAGGAGTCGCCGTTCGCCAACGCCTTCTCGGATGCCGCCCTCCCTCTTGTTTCCAACGCATCCCCATTCCAACGCGCAGACCTATATGAGGAAGAGTACGACGAGGCCAAGTCTTTCCGTAGCGACGACTTTGACAACCGCAGCCGCCTCACGAGCAACCGTGATGACTCAAATTCCAACTATGGCACGGAATCGTATGCGCCGTCTCGCAACATGTTCCAGAACGCGGACAAGGAGGGTCTAATGGTGAAGGAGGCGCTGCCGGGCGAGATTGGGGACGGCGAGACGACTGAAATATTGAAGGAAAGCTCTGCTCGTCGTCGGTGGGTCGGGCTCTGCTGGGCTCTTACATGGTGGATGCCGTCTTTAATGCTCAGATGGGTCGGCCGCATGAAGCGCGAGGACATCCGACAGGCGTGGAGAGAGAAGCTCGCGATCAACTTTATCATCTGGTTCATCTGCGCGTGTGCTATCTTCGTCATTGTTTTCCTCGGTCTGGTGATCTGTCCTACGGAGCATGTGTTCAGCACGTCGGAGCTGGCGTCGCATTCGTATACGGCCTCAGCGAATAATGTGTACACGTCGATCCGTGGAGAGGTGTTTGATCTCACCACCGTTTCGCAGACACATCAGCGTGTTGTCAGTGTTGTGCCCGTCAAAACTATCCTTCAGACGTACGGGGGTACTTCGTCGGATAAGATCTTTCCCGTTCAGGTGAGTAGGAGTTATGAAGGTTTAATGCTTTCTAAGATGGTTTCAAGGTCTCCGCGCTGTGCAATGGTGTGAGCGGCAGCGTCAGCCCATACGTGACTCTGAGCTCTGCCAACGATACCGACCCGAACTCTGTGTACCATGACTTCCGCGCATTTACAAATGACTCGCGTCCAGATTGGTACTTTGAGAGTATGACCGTCATGCGGTGGAATAACCGCGTTGGTTATCTGGGTTATACGCCACAGGAGATCAGCAGCATGGCGAATTCCGGATATTCGCTCGGTGTCTACAATGGTTTGATCTATGACCTTACTGACTACGTCAATTACGGCCCTGCCGTCGAGGCTCCGTACGGCGAGCAGATTCCTGGGGGTATCGATATTGAATTCATGGATACGTCTGTCGTCAACCTGTTCAAGTACAG